>CAUYPO010093632.1:0-48609 GCA_963574435.1 Cheirogaleus major | reverse complement strand
GCTTAGTTTTGGCTTTTGTGTTTTCTCTTCCATTAACCACTTCGGTACCAGCGTCGACTTTGGCCGACAGCCGTGATGTGAAGGCGCACAGCCGAGCGTCGACTGTAGCCGACAGCCAAAAGCTTTTACTTTTACAGCTTTAATCTCTGCAGTGGCAGTGTGTACGTTCAGCTAATAAGTTACTACGAATCTGTGACCTTTTAACAAGTCCTTAATAGGAGTTATTATAGTTATTTTCCTAAAGCTGCTTGTAAAGTAAAACAAGCTTTCAGTGCTTTAAAGCTTTCCTCAGCACACAAGAGCAAAACGGATTCGTCGTCAATGCACAGCACAAACTATCGTGCGGACTATGAGTGCCGGCTGTGGGCAAGGTTTCGCGGCCGGTGAGCGCGGTACCGAAGTGGTTAATCTGTTCTCTTTTCCTCAGTCAGCCTCTCTATGATATATGTAACTACTGTAAGCCAAATAGGTTTATCAAAATTAAAGTTCATTTCCAGAATAATTTCCAGAATAGGCAAAGTACCCTCGGGGCAAAAATAACTTTCATCCTTTGTCCTTAATTTCTCTTCAGTTTTGACTTTACTATCTTGTCAACTCTTTGATGCTTTTAAGATGTTTTAAAATATATTTACTATTTTATTTACATTTTGTAGTTGTTCTCAGTGTGAAGATTGGTTTGAATAACCTAGCCCCACAACCACTGGAAACAGGAAGTCCTCTTCCCATTCCTTCCTATTCAGTAGGAGAAAGTTCACCTCCCATTAAGGAATAACTCAAATAACATCTTCCTGAAGTTTTTCTTTATAGTTAATCAAAAAAGTTTCCCTTTCTTTGTATGTTTCATTGGTAGGTTGTAACTCTCTTTTTCCACTGTCCATATCCTGTCTATACTGTAATTACTTATGCCTATGGCTGCCTCTCAGCTAGAAGTGAAGTCCTTTAAGGTATGGATCCTGTCTTGGTTATTTTTCTGTCCTTGGTAGCACCAACTTCATGAACTTTATATAATAGACTCTCAATACATGCTTTGGTTGAATTGTACTGGATTCTGCTGAAATAGAATAAAAGAGTTAAGAAGGAAGTTGGCTCTTGTTCTTCTGGCCTCTGTATGTGGGTTGCAGTATTGTTCTCCCTTTTCTGTTATTCCTCACAAGTTCAGTGATGAAGTAGTTCTTGACCCATGTGAACTGATGACAGAATAGAGCCACAGCATGTGAAGTGATTTGACCTGTAGCAATCTTTGAACTGATGTTTTGTCTACACCTGTCCTCAGAGGCTATCCAACTGTTACATTTCATTTTTAATAATTCAGTCAAGAGTGTGGAACATTTTCTACCTATTGAGATTTTCAGTAGGTAATCTGAAGATATTTTTGAGAGCTTTAAATAGTGTTGCAGAGAGAATATTGGAATTAGGAGGAATAAATGTATTAGATAGTTAAAGGAAAACAAATACAGTTTTTAGATAGTATCTGTAAAACAACATAGGGAGTATAAGCATATAATTTCCAGCTTATTAAAGAATACTTTTTTTTAGGAAAGAGGAATTAGTAGTCATGAAAATTATAAGGCTAAAAAAGCCTTTTTAAAAAGCCTCAATTACCCATTTTAATGCATCTTTTAGTTTGGACATGACTGCTTCATAATCACAATGATTCTTGCATACTATCTTGTAATTTAAAAAAATTATTTAAAACTATATCCCAAATTATTCTAGAATCTTAGTATTGGGCCTTTCAAAATTAAATGTTAAAGTGAACTTTCAGGGTGAAATATTCAAGTGGAGCAGTTTATTATTGCATAATACAAAAGGCCAAAATAGCTGGTTAGCTGGTTAGCTAATAGCTCTGACCATGTTTTGTTTGAGCCATAATCTTCTCAGATACATTAAGCAGATTTTAGAATATAGCCTTATAGTTAGTTACCTTTTTTGCTTTTAGAATGCCTTCAAACTCTGGTGACTATCTAGCATCCCTGACTGTTTCATGAATGCCTTCTTAACACATATACCAGAGGAATGTGCCATAAAAGCATTTGAAATAAATTATGTATTAGAAGATACCTGTTAGTTTGTTTTGTGGTGAAGTATATGAAGATATTAGAAATATAAAGGTTTAATCACTTTTTCTGCCATATGAATTGACTCTGATCTCCCTGGGACGTAAGTAAAGTAAAATTTATAAATAAAATTATCATTGAAAGAGTTATTGCTTTGCTAGGTTAAGTAAACTAACACAGAGGTCACTAAAAATATGAAGAAGTTTCTGGGGGTTTTTCTCCTTTTGACAAGATTATGAAAAGGTGACAGTAATAATGTCATGTTAATAAGGCCCACTCCTAATATTTTTAGGCCCAGAGAAAGAATACAGATGAGGGTCTACATACCAGATGCTCACATATTTAAAAATTATAAGTCAAGCTAACATAATATGAAATAAAATATGGTGATATTCTATCATAAAAATAAACTTTGATGACAAATATGCCTTCATATTGACCTGGAAGGCCAGGATCAAATTTAGAATTCTTGGAGTCTCTCATGGACTGGATATTTGCGGGCCCCTCCAAACCACCGAATTCAAATATTTATATCCTAACCCCCAGTGTAATGGCATTAGAATGTGAGGCCTTTGGGAGGTGATTAGATCATGAGGTTGAAGCCTTTGTGAATGAGATTAGTGCCCTTATAAAAGAGACCCCTGGAGAGCTCCCTCACCCCTTTTACCATGTGAAGACACAGCAAGAAGACAGCCATTTGTGAACTAGGAAGCAGTCCCTCACAGTGAACCTGCTGGTGCCTTGAGCTAGGACTTCCAGCCTTCAGAACTGTGGGAAATAAATGTTTGTTGCTTAAGCAACCCAGGGTATGGTATTTATATTGTAGCAGCCCAAATGAACTAAGACAGAGTCCTGGAGGTTCTATGCCAGAATTCAGAGAAGGCCACCACTTATCCTACCTCCCTTCTCTTCCCACCCGCAACCAGAGGCCTAGCTATAGTCTAAGCTTCCTCTTGACTTCAGGTTATTTGGGCAGGGAATTCCCATGTCCTGAGCCCCTAGAAGGAGGGGTGGGGCATGACCTAGAAGCAGGGCATATAGGAACCTTATATATACATCTTTGGGTATGGCAAGAGAGAAGGGACTGAGAGAGCTCTCGAAAGTGGGCAAAGTATGCTGTGATGTGAATGTTTGTCCTGTCCAAAACTCATGTTGAAATTTAATTGCCGTTGTAATAGTATTAAGAGGTGGGACCTTTAAGAGGTGATTAGGCCACCCTCATTTGTGGGATTGGTCCCATTACAAAAGGACAAGTTGGGTTCCCTCTGCTCTCTTTTGGCCCTTCTCCCTTCCTGCCATGTGAGGATCCAGCATTCCTCCCCTCTAAAGGACATAGTGCACAAAGCGTCATCTTTAAAGCAGAGAAATTGGGCCCAAACCTGCTGGCACCTTGTTCTTGGACTTCCCAGCCTCCAGAACTGAGAGCCAGTAAATTTCTGTTTCTTATAAATTATTAATACCCTGTCTTAGGTATTCTGTTATAGCAGCACAAAACAGATTAAGACAAGGTATAAATTCATTATAATGTGTATGTTTATGTTATTATACTGTCCACTCTTGTTATTTGCTGTAGTTATATTCTATGAAGTTGCCATGAAACCTGAATTAGCAAATACTGAACCATTGCTCCTAGGAGAAATACAAGGTTAGGTTCCTGTGAGGCTCAGGTCACAACATTTTCATCAAGTGATCAATAAATAACCTTGTTTTATGGGTGTTTCTGTTTAACATACCTTATTTAATATATATTGTTGATTCATTTGACATTGGGCTCAGGGCCAACAGCACTATATATAACTCATGCCTGAATGAAGCTTATCTAAACACATGTGTTTTTCCCATAAGGCATATCACAGACTTCTTGCTGTTAGGAACACTAAACAACACTTAACGCCCTATGCTTGGGGGCCATTTGAAACAGCAAAATTGCCAAAAAAAAAAGCACAAAAGTGTGACACTAAATAACATAATGAGGATGCTTATTTGCAGTATAAGAGCTGAAACATGAAGGCAGAGCATTACTTTGCTTAATCTCAGCTGGAATGTGCACGTCAGGTGACTCAAGTTTTTCCCATACTACACGTCTGCCAGTGCCCTCAAAAGCATTTCAGGTGTTGACTTTTGGGTTACAAATAAATTTTTAGCAAGGACGTGAATTGCAAATGTGGAATCCATAAATGATGAGGATCAATTTTATTTATATTAGAGTACTTGGCTATGATGGCCCCCCTTTCCCACCACACCCCGTTTTTAAACAAATTTTTAAATTTTATTCAAAATATGTTTCCTCGCTATGTCATTTGATTTATATGTGTGGACAGATTTTTTTATTCATTAAGTATATATTGAGTGTCTTGTATATTCAGGCACTGTGCTAAGTGTTAGGGATATAGTCGTGAATATGATGGACTAAGATCCTTGTTCTCATGAGTAGCTTATATAGTTTGGCAAACATTCTTTGTAATTTTCAGATGAGGAAATTTGATACAGTTGAATAACTTTTCTAAGGTCACAAGACTAGTAATACAGAACCAGAGTCAGAACTCAGTTTTTTATATATTTTGATCAGGGCTGCTTCAATTGTCTCTTCTCTCTATTTAATTTTCCCTTTCCATTAGGTTTTCCCACTCACCCAAAAAATTCTCTATTGACCTTGGTTCTTCTAGCAATCACTCCTATCTTCTTGACAAACATGACTAACTACCATCCATTGGATTCTCAACCCACTCTCTTTCACCATTACCAAATCGTGCCTTCTAAAGTGACCAGTGTCCCCTACTTGCCAAATTTAGTGGATTTATTGTGACATTTGATATGAAATACTATTGTAGGTCTTCCATCTGCCTTCGGACTTTTTCCTCTCTGGGCATGGAGCCTGTCTTTCCTGATTATCTTCTTGCCTGTCTGACCACTGCTCTGTTTTTCTAGCATCTGTTCCTTTATCTAATGTAAATGTTGCTGTTCTTCAGAGTTTTACCTTTGCCCCTCTTCACTTGCCGTCAAATCAGGGATTCTTAATCTGAGGCTCAGGTGCTTGTGAAGGTCTGTTAACCCCTCAGTTTTATGTAATTTATGCAATTTTTTATCAGATTCTTAGAGGAGATCATAACTCAAAAGTGTTAAGAAGGACTGCTCTCTGTATATTCCTGTGGCTTTATCTGCTGCACACTTGACTTTCAAATTCATGTCCCCCACTTCCCATCTTCCCCCTTATCTGACTCCTGCCTTTGATCCTTAGCATCCTTAGCATTTGTTCCTCAGGAGTGCTACAGTAATGCAATAGTTTCCTTACTGCCAGTTTCCCGACCTATCCTCCTACTCATTTCATCCTACATCAGGTTATATTTTTGTCTTTGAAACAAAAATCTGATTACGTCCCTATCATGCAAATAATGTTGAGTTTTAAGTAGGAATGAGTCCATATTTCTTAGCATACTAAAAAGCTCCTTTAGGATCTGTCTAGATTTTCAAGTTCATTTCCTATTATTTTTCCCTATCCAACCATTCTTTCACTCATTCTTAGTCTGGCTTACAGTTCTCCTATTCATAACTCTGATGTCCATTGTAGTCCTTTCCTGTCTTGTATTTGCTGTTTCTCTTTCCCTGGAATACCCTTTCCCTCCCACTTACCCACAGTTTCTCCATGGGCTAACTCCTATTCATCCTTCAAAACCCAGTCACATGTCACCTTTATTATAAAACTTTCCCTGCTTTATGCTAAGTGAATAACTTTTTCATGCTGTCATCTTAGCACCTCATCTTTCCCATTGCACTATAATTAATTGTTTACATGCCTGCTCTTTCCCTCTAGACTGTGTGTCCTTCAAGGGCAGGGATTCTGTCTTATTCATCATTGTATCATCTTTGGCTGGCACAGTATCTGGCTTGTTGTCAGGTGATAAGTATTTTTAGATGGATAAACACATTTTTGAGCTGTCAGTCTTACACATGATTATATTTTCATTAAATCACAAAACCTTAGAAAAGTTAAAACATTTAAAAAATCATTTCATTTGTTAACTTGCCTAAAACTGTAAATGTTTACTGCTTCTTTAGGCATTATTTTACTAAGCATTAGGTGGCAGTAGTGTGTTGTATTTGTCTTTACCTTTGTAATGATTTTTTTTCAGCTTTCATAATCTTAATGTGATGTCAAAGTGTAAAGGACACAATTATAGTACTCTGATATCTAACTTTTTGTAACATGATCTTGTTTTAAGCAAGTAGGCATCTCATAGAAAATAAAGTGAAACAAAACATAGCCATGTCAGTCAATGTGTCTCTCTCTGTCTCTGTTGCCTGTCTAAACTATATTCAGATTCATTAGAGAATTACTACTGCATCATCCTAACAGCACTTGCTCACCAGCTGTTTAATGGCTGCCTCACAATAACAGTGATTTGAGGTAGCGAAAACCAAAAGTTATCTCAGAGGATACGTGTTTTCTCAGTATCCTAAGAAACTTACTTATGCCTTTATCTCAAAATAGTATATTAAAATCATTGAATTTACAGTTATTAAAGACTTTATTTTTCTATTTTTTAACTTAATCAGTTTCTGTCAGTATTAAGGTTGCCTATTTTGTTTATTGAATTGCCTTCATCTTTAGGTAGTTAGAATTAAGGATTGTCACTACCTCTCTAGCCTTATGCATTTAATTCCATCATTAATTTTGAGCAGTTATGTATGAGAATGTCAGTGCTTTTCTGTACATTTCATTGCCATTGTGGTTTATTATAGTCTGTAAAGTTAAATTAATAGAAGTTATATTTTATTTAAGGAAAATTTGTGCATTTTAGGTCCACGGAACATTTCTGCAAATAAAAGAAACAGATAACTTATAGAAAACAGTTTTAGTGTTGATTGATTCAAATATGAGATAGGTAAAAATCTGTGACATTTTCTTTCTTGTATCTACTTTACTTTCTTTTCTATCTCAGGGATAAAGCACTTGAGGGAATTCAGCACCACTATACCAGTATCATTAATATGGCAGAATGATCAATTAATAAAATAAGAGCATGAAAGTGTTGACAGAACACACTACCTAATTAGTACCTGATGACCTTGGTGGCCACAGAGCAGAGCTCCGAGTTGCTGTAGGAGAGCAGCTCTGAAGTATCTGTACATATGTATATTACCACTCTTCTTTAGCAGGGATGACTTTAGTTTGGTTTCAGTTTTTTAAGTTCTTAATTGTATAAAAGTCATGTCTTCCCTGAACTCAGAGAGCAGGCAAAGTTAGCCAGTACCCTACTGCTAATTATTAATATCATTTCAGGAGATTGGAGACAGAGTGTTTATCTTGGAATTTGTTCTTAGCTCATGTTGAATATGTCATCAAAGACTTATTTGATTTGATGAGGGGGGTGTCTAACTTTATGCTTAAATTGGATATTATGTAACCCACTGCACAAGATTTCAAACTGTTTTCATATCTTATGTACAATCATAAAGGAACTGGAGTTATGCTACACTTGCATATATTCAAAAGAGAAAAGGTATGTTACTAGCAAAGGGAATTGGTGCAAGATTTTATTTTAGAGTTAGCAAATCTCACAATTTGGGGAATATTATAGAGGTCGGTATTGGTTTTGAAAAGGTTTTGCTGTGTATTGCCATGGATTGAATTCAATCACTTATCTTTCTACCTTTTACATTTCTTCATTTCTGTGAATCCGGTTCCTGCAGATCTACCTCTTAATTCTTTATTTGGAAAATATCAATACCTCCCATAAATATTGCATAGCTTTGTTTTCCTTTAGTCTCTTCTCTGTTTTTCTTTACCCTTCCTTTTCCTCTTCTTATTCCTCTTCTTCCTCCTCCTCCATCCTCTCATCCCCTGTCTCCCACTGTCTCCCCTTGCTTTCTCTCTTCCCTTTCCTCTGCCTGCCTCTCCCATCTCCTACTCACACCTCCCTCACTTCCTTTTCTTCCTTTTTCTCCTCCTCTTTGTCTCCTTTTTGGAGCTAACAGTAATCTCAGAATGAGTCTCTTAATTTGTTCTCAAAGGCAGTCAAGATTATAGTGACATTTAGCAGAAGATTTAAAAATATCTTCAGAAGACCAAGAGGTCTCTTAAACAATATTAATGGTGTTTAAATGGCTCTTTTGGAGAGTGGAGGCGATCATTAGAGATTCTGGTAGACCAAAGGTACATACATCCCTGCATGTTATTTTGTCAATGTGGCAGACCACGTAATCACACTGAAGCCTCATTTTAAGACTCTCTCTGGGGGACCATGGGACTGTGTTATATGTACGATTCTATTATAACTAATTCTATTATAAATAATTTCTAGGACTATTCACAATGATTCCTTAGTAAGGGCTGCAGTTATATGTGGAGCCAAATTGTGAGTGCTAGGAGAACATATTGTTTTTGATTATATAGTCATACATCCCTTATTGACAGGGATATGTTCTGAGAAATGTGTCTTTAGGTGATTGCATCCTTGTGCAAACATCATAAGAGTGTACTTACACAGGCCATCTATATATAGTGTATATATAGCCTACTACACACCTAGGCTAGATGGTATAGCAGCTGTTGCTCCTAGGCTACAAACCTGTACAATATGTATCTGTACTGAATACTGTAGGCAATTGTAACACAGTGGTATTTGTGTATCTAAACATATCTAAACATAAAAAAGGTACAGTAAAAATGCAATATAAAAGATAAGAAATGGTATACCTCTATAGGGCACTTGCCATGATTGAAGGTACAGTAAAAATGCAATATAAAAGATAAGAAATGGTATACCTCTATAGGGCACTTTCATGAATGGACTGAAAGTTCCTCTGGGTGAGTCAGTGAGTGAGTGGTAAGTGAATGTGAAGGCCTAGGACATTACTGTACACTCCTGTAGACTTTATAAACACTATATATTTAGGTTACACTAAATTTATAAAAATTTTTCTTCCTTCAGTAATAAATTAACCTTAGCTTACTGTAACTTTTTTTACTTTTAAAGTTTATAAAGTAGGTCTGTTTACACCAGCATCACCACAAACATGAGTAATGCATTGCACTATGGTGTTATGACAGCTAGGACATCACTAGGCAATAGGAATTTTTCAGCTGCATTATAATCTTATGGGACTGCTCTGGTCTATGCAGTAAGTCTTTGACTGAAACATCATTATATAACACATAACTGTGTGTTCTTGAAGTTCTTAGCTATTCACCAACATTCCCAAAGAAACTAAGGTAAATTTTTATAGATACCTAAAAATCACAGATGTTCTTTTCAGTGAATTAATATGAATATATATGTGTATGTGTGTGCATGTATCATTCCCATGCAGAATATGCAGACCCACAGAGACAGGAAGTAGTTGTTGGGGAATGGGAAGGGGAGTATGAATGATTACTGATAGGTACAGAATTTCTTTTGTGGGTGATGAAAATGTTCTGAAATTAGCGATGATGGTTACAAAACTCAGTGACTACCTTTAGAACCACTGAATTGCATACCTTAAAAAGGTGAATCTTATAAAATATGAATTATTAATATATCTCAATAAAGCTGGTGTTTAAAAAAATAAAATTCATACCTGTAAGATTTGATGGTTTGGGAAAAAATTAAAAATACAAGTTTGTATCTGAAATCCCAATGATTTCTATAAATGTGAGTAGTTATATTAACTTTTATTCTTAGTAGTTTTACTTAAATGCATAAGTTATTATAATATGAGTCCTCTGTAGGATCAGTTGTGACATCGTCACATAGATTCTTGTTTGACTCTAAAAGCAGTGCTTTAACTTACTACTCATTTGAATAACATTAGTTGATATTTTGTCTTTTAGTTTCTTCAAATATAAAACAAAGTTTTGTTTAAAAGATCAGCTAATTATAAAATGCTAATAAACATAGGTAATTCAGCATTTTAGTAAGACAGAGATAGAATAATATATGCTTTGAGGGAGGTGGAGATATTGCTCAGGCTAGACAAGGAACCCCTGGTCTCAAGCAGTCCTCCCACCTCAGCCTCCTAAGTAGCTGGGACTACAGAGGCAGTGTAGCACGAGGCCAGAATTTCTAGTTTTATAAAATGGTGAAAGATTAGGTTTTGATGTCAATGATTGTGCCATCTGTTCTAATTGATAATCCAAGGACAGTATCCCCCAACCCCTGTTATAAATTTGGAGAAATAATAATAATTGCCAATTACAGTAACCAGGACCAAGTAGGAAGACCTACCTGTACCTGAAAAATATTAGACAAGGTGATCGTATACCCTTTTCCGGCTTACTCATCCATTTCCTTCCCAGGTAGATTCTTCCATATAGGCTTATTATGGAAGTCCTTTGCATTACAAAATGGCAGAGGGAAACTTCTCTCCCACAGTCATAGTTCCTTACCAGGTGGCTAAGAGAGATTCCATTGTCTGCATCCTTTCCTTTAGAAACGTCAGGGACCCAATGGTGGGGAGTTCTCATGCCCATGAACTCCTCCTTCCTTCCATCCACACTTGATTCTTGCTTTCTAGTGGGTGGTGGCAGTATGACACCACAGCAGGGTGGGCCTGAGAGGCAAAAATTTAGGCTTCCTACCTATTTCAGATGTGGAAAGGAAGCAAGGCCATGGAAATGAGCCCTGGCCCTTTTAGTAGCTGATCAGGACCCCACGCCAGTGCACTTCAGCACTGCAAGACCTCTTGGCATCTGGGAGATATTTTGGAGGAGTTCTGAGGGAAGATTGGAAGAGAAAAGCATGAGAGGGGATTGAGAAGCTGCTATGTGAGAGAAGTAGATGAAAAAGGGAGGATTTAGGAAGTGTTGGTAAGGGGCAAAATGGCTGTCATAAGTGAGTGAAAAAAACATAAACTGTTTTTCCTCTGCTCTTACACCACAGAAGACTTCCAAAACAAAATGTGTGCAGGATTTTTCACACACACCAAGCAAGCAAGCAATTCTGCAGTGGACAACAGCTGAGTGTCCTTTAATTCAATTCAATTCTGACACTATCTGTTTGGAAGGAGATAGTATCAGATTTCACAGGTTAGGGCCCAGTCTCACAAGACTGCCCCTCACTTCTGATGCCAATCGTAAGGCCCAAGTTGTTTTACCTGTGCTTCTAACTGACTGGTTATAAATTGAGGTTTCCACGACCACCTCCTTGGGTTGAATTAATTTGCTAGAGTGGCTCATAGGACTGAGGGAAACATATTTACCAGTTATACACATTATAAAGGGTGTTACAAAGAATACAATTATGAAGGAAGGGGTGTATATCTTCCATGCCCTTTCTGGGCTTGCCACCTCCCCAGGAACTTGCATGTGTTCAGCTATGAGGAAGCTCTCTGAACCTAGTCCTTTGGATTTTTATGGAGCCTCCATTACATAGGCATGATTGATTAAATCACTGGGCCACTGGTGATTAGTTTAACCTTCAGCCCCGTCTGCCTCTCTGGAGGTTGGTGGAGCTAGGGCTGAAAATCCTAACCCTCTAATCATGCCTTGGTTTTCTGGTGACCTACCTCCATCCTACAGCTACCCAGGGACTGCCAGCCTTAATCAACTCATGGACATACAAAAAAACACATCTGTTTAGAAATTCTAAGGATCCTAGGAGTTGTATATCAGGAAACAGGTCAAAGACAAAATATCTATTTTACATTATCACACATAGTGTTCGAAGAATAAGAGCTAAGAGATAGAGTTATTTGGAATTATTTAGTAGCTGAACTTTTTTTTGTTGTTTGTTTGTTTATCTTGTTTAGGAAGGAGAGAAGTTAGGGATGTGATAAGCATTTTGGCGGAGAAGGTCCTTGGTTTTTACAAAACTATCAAAAGAGTAAGAATCTACTGGTATTTATGAAATATTTTAATAGAGCCCATATTTACTACTTTGGTAAATCAAAAGCAAATTCTTCATGAGGAAAAATATGGGCAAATGCTGTTCTAGTCTGATATTGTGATGAGATTTACTAATGCCTAATTAACTCATATAATTCTCTCAAATTGACTTTTCCCATTTTATTTCACAACAGATGTCCAAAGAAGTAAGTTTTTATTATCTTTAGAGGTCATGAGTGCCTCAAAATATTACATATTGATGACTAGACCCATAAAAGCATGAGAACCCTAAATAAAAATGACTCATAATAAGCTTTTATTCAGTGTTTATGTGTGTGCTGCACTTTGAAATTCCTCAGTGGTATTTCTGCATTATAATCTGTTTGGAATGTGTATCCACGGTGATATCATGGAAATTTAACTGTGGTCATATTGGGGCTTGGCAAGACAGTACTTGAATGGGACTCTCCCCAGAATCATTGGCACAAAAACATCATCCAGCTCTCTTTTTTTTGAGATACTGATAAGATCTGTTGTTGTTATGACCCTTTTTTCCACCTTTTGGCAGTACAGAATTGTTATGTGAAACATTAACAAATTCTGGAAGACTAGAAGGTAGAGAAAGGGACATAGGATTTTTTTTTAAAGGATGTGGCCTTGTTCATATTTAAGTCTCATAGCCACAGCTACTATCTTGGTCATTTTTGTGCTGCTGTAACAGATTACCACAGACTGGATAATTTATAATAAACAAAAATTTATTGGCTCACAGTTCTGTATGCTCAGAAGTCTAAGATTAAGAGGCTGGTATCTGTCAAGAGCCTTTTTGCCACACCACCCTATGTCTGAAGGCTGAAAGTCAGGGTGTGGGGTGGGTGAGTGCACACGCAAAAGGTATCTGAACTCACCCTTCTGTAGGGAACCTACTTCTGAAATAACATTAATCCATTCATGAGGGCAGAACAGTCATGGCCCAATAACTTTTCAAGGTCCCACTTCCTAAAACTGTCACAGTGGCAGTCAAATTTCAAACATGAGTTTTGGAGAGAACAAACATTCAAATCATAGCAGCTACAAATCCAGTTTTTTCAAGTATACTCTTTTTGAATGCATTCCTCTTAGGGTTTGTTTGGCCTGTATCTTGTTCCTCAGTTTGAAAAGTATTTGAAGGATGACCATTGGGCTGAAGCACATTCTTATCTCCTATTAGTTCATACTGCCACCTTAATGGAATGATAATAGTAAGTACTTGATCACTAGGAAAGAGTATGTGTGAGAGAAAAGACACAAAAGTGCAAAATTTCAGATTAAACCTAAAATTTGTCCCTCCTTTTGTCTGGTACATTTTAGATTTTGTGCTTTTGGGGAAAGTGTTACACATACAAGTTAAATACACAGGTATTTATAGAGGATCCTTGTGCAAAGAGGCACTGTGTTTGTCTCTACGTAGATACAGATATAATTAAGATACAGTGTTTGTATTCTCCGTTTATTTAATACTTGTAATAGATAAAGCTGAATGGTAGGTTGGGGTTCTTCTATTGTAGGACTTGTAAGGATAAAGAATATGATTATAATTCATTATGCAGTGGATTGCCATTTAAAATTTATGAGTTTGGGAATGACATGGTTAGAGTTTTAACTTAAGGCAAGTGACTTTGGAAGCAGGTGAGTGGATTGAAGGGCTATTAAGAAGATGACTGCAGAAGACCAGGTAGGAGCTAATGCTGGATTGAACTAGGTTTGACATTGGTAATAGAAAGGACACTGTGTAGGTGGAATCCTAGAGGATTTAGCAGTTTATGGGATGAGGGAAGGGGAGGTTATCATAATACTGATAGTCTGGATTATCACAAAATTTTTTCCACTTTCATCCATTCATTCAGCATTTATTGAGTATACTGATGCTTTTAACAGAACAAGCTGTTCAGAAGGAGGAACTAATTTTAGAATCTGGATAATAAATTTGATATTGAACATGTTGCACTTGTAGTACTGACAAGATAATGTATTTTGATATTTGGTTCTAGAATTCAAGAAAGTTTGAAACTAGATAAAGAGAGCCAGCATCCTATTTATGGTACTAAACTCATCTTTAATACACAGACAAAAACCAAAGAGCTATGTCCCCAGGAGCCACATTGATCAAATAATATCAGCCTATTTGAGGATTTTCATTTAATCAAATTTGC
Source organism: Cheirogaleus major (assembly GCA_963574435.1). Lineage (NCBI taxonomy): Eukaryota > Metazoa > Chordata > Mammalia > Primates > Cheirogaleidae > Cheirogaleus > Cheirogaleus major. Next base: position 34,555 of record CAUYPO010093632.1, on the reverse strand, counting down.
CCAGAGCCATTTTTATAGTTGATTGTTACTTCTTATTTGCAGTCAATATTTTATAAATCAAAACAGCATAATCACAAGTAGGTAGTAAAGGGTTAATCTATATGAACAGTTTACCATAAAACTCTCTTATGCATTTACTTTAAAGCAATACCATTTAATTCCAACTTTGTATGTTGCTTAGCCCATCAAAAAGGTCATTTGGAGTTAAATATGTAAATTTTCACTAAAACCTTTTAGAAGTTGTTAGAATTTTTATACTGTATTATCCTATTTTCACAATTTATACATATTTCATTTTTTTCTCTTTTAGTTGAAAAACATTTGTCTCTGTACTAAACCTATCAGTGAACACTGTTAGTGTTCAGTAGCCAAAGCCTAATACATATTATGTCCTCTCTTTAAAAAAAAAAAAGTCAGCAGGTTAAAGTACCACTGGTACTATATTTTTCGGATTTCATCAGCCTCTTCATCAGTGAAGTAAGATGATATTAGTACAAACAATGGAATGAAGAGGTTGACATTTATCATTAGTGGACAAAAGGTATCAAAAGATTTCTGACTTGGAAGACAATGTAGTTTTCATTATGGTGTTACATGTTGAACAGTGTCACTCATTCAGCATTTATTTTTCTCTTTTTCTATTTTTGGTATACATACTTGGAGGGATACATCTGTCATGGGAACATTTTTATGAAGTGCTGATTTTCTGACTTGCACTTAAATTCCATGTTTTAAGCAGTAGAAGCTAACAGTGTTGTTTTTCAAACTTTAGCATGCACAGTAATTATGGTTTTGGTGAAACACAGATTCTGGAGTCCCCCTCTGAAGGTTTGGGATGGGACCCAAGAATTGGTACTTCTAAAACTCTCTCAGATGATGCTGATGCTGCAAATCTGAGGACCACGTTTTAAGTAGTACTGGGTGGCACATTGTGACAGTCACTCCGGAATTAGTAATTTAGAAAGCACTTAGACCTAACATGTAGAGAGAATTTAAAATCAAAATAAAGTGTTCCATATTGGATAGCCCATTGTCATAAAATCTTGACTAATGAGAATTAAGATTTCATAATTAAAAAATTAGTTATCAATTAGATAATTAGTTAAGAAACAGATGACATATACCGATCCTGATAAAATATTACATCATTTTCTGTCTATCTGCTGTAGTATCATGAATGCTCCTATTTTCATATCAAGACAGTTTCTTAACTTTTGTTTGTGTTAGTTTTTCTTATTCTCACTAAATGGCTTAGAAATTTAAAGAAGAGCATAAATTTATGTAATTGAAAAATTTCTCCCAAATGTAAAGAAGTTACTTACTTCATAAGGTTATAAATAAGTGTCAAGTCATTTGAGACTAGGAAAATAACAGTTTGCTAAAACTTTGAAAATAGACACCTTTAATCACAGAGAGATACTATCACTCTCTTAGTATTTTTAGTATTGTGACATATTTATGGTATTTTAATTTTGGATATTTTTTGGCTTTCAATTCATCAACACTTTTTTTTTTTTTTTGTAAGAGACAGGGTCTCACTTTGTCACCGAGGTTGTAGTACAGTATGCTATCATAGCTCACTGCAACCTCAAACTCCTGGGCTCAAATGATCCTCCCACCTCAGCCTCCCAAGTAGCTGAGACAATAGACACATGACACCATGCCCAGCTAATTATTTATTTATCTGGTAGAGACAGGAGCCTCGCTATGTTGCCCAAGCTGATCTTGAACCTCTGGTCTCAAGTGACCCTCCCGCCTTGGCCTCCCAAAGTGCTTGGATTATAGGCATGAGCCACCATGCTTGGCGAACACTTAACTTTTTAAAATGTTTTTAAGTTATTAGAGTTGGCAGATTTACTCAAAAGTATTAAAACTATATTTCCATAAACTAGTCAATTCAAACTTTTTGCTAATTCATATTAGTTTTTTTATTATCTTTCTGTGTCTTTTATTGTACTTTTCTTTCTATTAATATTGGAAGAAATTTCCCATTTTTCTTTATGGCTTCGAAAGATTTGCTAAATTCCCTTTTCTAAATTTAAACATATCTGAAAGTATATTTCTATTGAGATATGGTCAACATATAAAAAATGCACAGATCTTAAGTGTTCAGTTTGGTGAGTTTTGATACCATGTAACCACCATCCCAATCAAGATACAGAACATTTTCATTCCTCCAGAAAGTTCCCTTGTGCCCACTTCCTTAATTCCCAACCTCCTTCCTCACCTAGAAACCAATTTTGATTTCTACACTGTAGATTAGATTTGCCTAAATTTGAATTTCATATCAATGTAGTCATACACTATGTGCTCTTTTTCTTCTTCTTTTGCTTAACATAATGTTTTAGATACTCATTTGTGTTATTGAGTATATCATAGTTTTTTCTTTTTTATTGTTGAGTAGTATTCCTTTATATGGATTTAATACAATTTGTTTATCCATTCTTCTGTTGATAGACCTTGTATGTTTTATTTCTCTTAGGTAGATATCCAGAAGTGGAATTTCTTAATTTATGGAGTAGATGTATGTGTAACTTTATAAGCAACTAGCAAGTAGTTTCCTGCCAGGAGTATATCAAAGTTCCAGTTATTCCATTTTCTCACCAACATTTGGTGTTACCAGGCTTTTTTATTTTAGTCAGTCTATTAGATGTATAGTAATATCTCATTGTGATTTTAATTTGCATTTTCTTAATGACTAATAAAAAAGCTTGAGCACAGATTCATGTGCACATTGTTCATCAGTTTTCTTTGGAAAAGAGTTTGTTCAAGTTTTTCCCCTGATTTTTAGTTTGTGTTTTTATGAATTTATAGGATTTTTGTGTGTGTGTATTCTGGATGCAAGTGTTTTGTTAGAGATATATACAGCTGTTTTTCCCCAGTCTGTGGCTTGTTTATTCATTTTCTTAGTGGTGTCTTTGAGCATAAGGTTTTAAAATTTGGTGAAGTTCAATTTATCAATTTTCTATTGTTTAGGTTATGCTTTTTGCTGTCAAAACAATCTGTGCCTACTGTAAGAGACGAAGGTATTTTCTTGTGTTTTCTTCTAGAAGCTTTATGGTTCTGTGTTTTATATTTATGTCTATGATTCATCCTAAATTAATTTTTATGTATGGAATGAGATAAAGATTGATATTATTTTTTTTTCCACATAGATATCCAGTTATTTCAAAACCATTTGTTATGTAAATACTTTCCTTTCCTCATTGAATTGCTTTGTCGCGTTTGTTGAAAGTCACTTGACCATACATGTTCCATTGCTCTATTGTATATCTTTATTCCCGTACTACAGTCTTGATTACTGTTGGGATTTTGATAGGGATTGCATTAATGTATCAGTTTAGGGAAAATGGATATGCATCTTCCCATCCACAAAAAAGTTATTTTTTTCTATTTGTTTAGGTCTTTGATTTCTCTTAGTAGGGTTTTGTAGTTTTCAGTGAAGTCTTACATATCTTCTATTTGGCTTATTCTAAAGTATTAATATTTATTTTTTTATACTATTGTTAATGGTAATGTCTTACAATTTCATTTTCTAATTGTTGCAAGATTTGCAAGAATTGTTGCAAGTTTTCTTAATTTTGAGTTCATGCTTCCAAGAGACTAAGTTCTTCCAACTCTAGCAAAATGCATTGCAGTTTATTCTGAGAGAAAGTGGAAGTCATTTCAAATAAATAAACATTTCAACATTAATTTTAGAACATACCTATTTTGTTGACTAAGGAGTATCAGTATTTTTTCTACTTGATTGGTAAATGTCCTCAGAACTCCCTGTTTGTGAGATTCAGCTGGTGTTTTTCTGTGACTATAAGGAAGTCCATGCTATTTTTTTTTTTTAATGGTTGTTTCTGGTTCCTCAATTAGATATTAATAGTAAACCCTTGGAATACAGAATGTTTTAGATTACATCTGTCTTTCATTTGATAAGTGAATGAATGAAGTGGGAATAGCTTTGGGCTCTCAAGAGTGGGAAGGTTTGGCTAGTGGGCATTAAAGGAAATTAAGGGCAAGGAATAAAATAAACTTTGGCAACAAGAGAAAAATGACTTTGGTGTTTAGGGTGATTAATAAATGATTGAACCTTCCTCCCACAAGAAGTCTCAGATTTAGAAATAGTAAGAAAAAAATTAACAATCACTTTGGGTTCGGAAGGTCTCGAAACCTAGCATTAGGGGCTTGTTTTCCCATTGGAATTAGAGAATCATTTCAGATTTTAAAGTTGAGAATGTGTATAATATTGACACCGTTTTATTAATAGCTCTTGTAATTGAAATTTCTTAAAAAGTTTTAGTGTCTGTTGTATTCCAGTTTTAAACCATCGATATATTTTAATTACTTATGGCTGTGAAAACTAACTACTACAAATTTGGTGGTTTAAAACAAGGGAAATTTATTGTTTCACAGTTCGGGAGTTTCTTGCTATAATTGCCATTTTTTTTTAATGGAATGTACCCATTAAATGGATGTTATGGAATGATATTGAATTCTAGTAGTGCAATCAAATAACTTAAAAAGCCTCAGGTGGTGAGCTACTTATTTCAAATAGTAATCAGGAAAATACCAAATTAGGGAAAGAGATTGAATTGTACTTTGACTATCATAGATCTTATATGTGACTCATAATAAAATTTAGGGACAGTTTTTAGTTTGGGGCAGCCAGGCACTAATTCCTGGTTTTTTAGGGCTTTTTCGGTCAGGTTGGTGCATGATCAGGCCTAACCTGTTCCATTCATTGTACCAGGTAGACTTTCTGTGGTGGCCTATTAGAAATTACCTATCTTTTAATCTTTACTCCTACTTTATAGCTAGAAGTTTAGAATGATTTCTTCAGGATCTTACTTAATAGTTGTGACATATAGAGATTACGAGTTAACATGTAAGTGTATTTTAAATGAATGCTGGCATATTTGAATATGTTATTTGTAATATAATAACATGGAATCATACCAAGCTTGTTATACAAATCTTCAATAACTGTTAGAGGAATGGGTCGGCTAGAGAACTTTAATGCAGCCAACTCCATTTTGGCTTTGGGATATTGCTTGAATATCCCTTTTAGAGATTGCTAAAACCTTAGTATGGGAATAACTTTTATGAGCATCATTTGATAAATCATGGCCAAAGAAGAAGAAACAATAAGCCTTAGTTTTCTTTTCTTTTTTTCAGTCATTATGTTAATTAGTTTAAATATCTAAATGTTGATAACTGATGGATTTGGCATAGGAAGAGAGGTAGCTTGCCAAAGGGAAATTGGAAGCCTAATTCTCATTGTTTGCTCTATAATCTTTCTCCCAGCATATATGTTGCTTACTTAGTTCTGTGTAACCATATATCAGGATGGTTTTTGCCTTGTTAGTGAGCTCTTCAGCAGTGTGAAGTTCATCATGAAAATGAATCCACTGTTGAAGGCAATAGTTCACAATATAATTAAAAACTTACATATTTTCTGAATTCTGTGTTGAGAATTGAAGTCATTTGGCTTCCTGGTACTTGCCACAACTTACTGAGTCACTTTGGCCTTAGCAACTTAGATAATAAATGACATGGTACTTAAAGTTTTTTGTGCTCTTTTAATGTATGTAAAACAGTCAATGAAAGAATTGAAATGATTGTACCATTAGTTGATGAATATATGAACCAACCACATTGATGTGTCATGTAATGTGAAATTGGATATTTGCCTGTTTTGTTGCAAAAACTTGGAAGAAAAGAGTAAGAAAGAAAAAGAAAAACTATTCTATGTTCAAAGGAACTTCCTAAGTTTACTTTTGAAATTAAAATATATTCTATAATATATTAGATAAAACTTTCAGAGTCATTACTGGTTGAAAATTCTATGTAAATACTAAAGTGGTTCCTTATTTACTTGAGAGTAAAAAAATATATATCTGAATATCTGCTACTGTTATCCATGGATTATTTGAATGAAATGTCTCTAAATGTAGATAATCTTTCTTCATTTGTTTGTTGAGAGACTGCTGAAAAGAAAATGACATATTGATTCTTTCAGAACTATTAGATAAAAAGAAAAGGGATACCCACAGAGAACATAGAAGAAAAGGAAGGAAGAAGATAATCAAATTGATACTTAGTAGATTCCTATTCATAAGCTACATTTACATTAGCATCTGAGAATTGGCATAAAACTTTCTGATTTTGACCAAATAGTATAAAGAAATTCCTGCATATTAAAAACATGCTTAAAAATGTGTTAGATTTAGAAAACTCACATAAGAAAGATTCTTTAATGGATTAACTTATTTTCAAATATTTTGAGTTCTTTAAAGTTGTTTCTTACAAAATGGCCTAGAATAACCAGTTTTCAATAAAAAATTATGTTTGGAGATTTATAACTTTAAAATCTTCAGGGCTGGGGAGGAAGATGAAACGTTTTTATATTTATAATTAGATAAATTTTTATTTTAAATGATTATATAAGCCAATCTCATAAGAAAAACCCTAGTAGTCCATTTTATAATGATATCTCCAGCCAAGCACAGTATATAAGGAAAGCTTCATATTCTGCATAGTTTGTGCTCTTCCTTTTTCATGTCCTGCTTGTCTGCACGTACTTATTTCTATTTGTGTTAGTCATCCTCTCTAGGTAAATTGTCCATGAGACCAATGATTCCATGAGCAAATTATCCAGAAAATGCTGTCTTTGCACGTTGTGACAGATCATGTCACTGGTGAATTTATAGCTACTCCAGTGGTCTAATTAACCTGGCAGTTGTCTCCTGTGCCCAACACTGTTGTCTCATTTCCTTGGCATCTTAGTTTTCATCTTCTCATTACCTTCTCTCTTAACTAAAGCTCAGATTTATAATTTTTTTTTTTTACTTACCCCCACTCAACTCTATCTATTCACCACCCCCCTTATTTTTGATTGGCAGTATCATCCAGATAAACAAAGTACAGATGTACCAGCAGGAACAGTGGAGAAATGTATACAGAAGTTCATCGAAATTGATCAAGCATGGAAAATTCTAGGGAATGAAGAAACGAAAAAGGAGTATGACCTGCAGCGGCATGGTAGGTACTTGAGGTGGGAAGCCACAGCATGTCAGCAAATCTGAAGCACAATCTGCAGCCATTCCTGGGGAGCTTTTCCCAGCATTTGCACCTAGTTATTATTGCCACCTTTATTCCTCCCCTCCATCATTGTTTTTAATCATGCCCTTTTCTTAGTAGTGATTATTGTGTATCCATTGAGAAGTTAACAAAACTACTAGGATGTGGCTTCTTGTGAAGCCTTGAAAGCTACTTTTTATAACTACTGAAAAATGTTTAATTACACATTCCTAATTAATATACTTTATGTGTTTAAAAACTTCTTTTTGTTAAATTTAATTATGTATGTTTTAAAATTTTAATTGTACTTTTAAGACTGTGTACTGTATAAATTGACTGTGTAAATGAAGATACTATATAGGATTATAACATAAAGCACTCTCTTGTCTTTAAGCTTGTTTGAGGCTACATTTCATGATTATCTCCAGAATGATCTATTTCTTATGAGATTGTTATGAATGATATTTCAGGAATGCACATTACCAAGAAATTTTAAAAGTCATTTCTTTTATGCTTTTTAGAAAATAGCTTGTTAAAACAGTGACAAGCTGTTGTGAGAAAGAAAGGGAGAAATGTAGGTCAGGTTTGTCACACATGGACTGCAGTTACACGAAGTGATAGGCTGTCTTTCAGCACTGGCCTTGGGACAGGAGTCCCTCAGCTTTCTATTTGAACCTTCAATATGTACCCCACATGCTAATGGGGGGAGTCAATAATCAGTTACAGCCTGTGGGGAAAACACTCAGTTGCTCTCTCCAATAGCACATCAGGCTCAGCATTGATAGGATGTCTTGATAAAAGCTCACTGTCTCTGTAGTTGATTGTTGAATCCCCTTTCACTGGCACACCAACAAACCTCACAAAAGGATTTAAAGGCTTCTGTTATTAAAGTTATGAAAGTTTGATTTGAAAAGCAAGGCTTTATTTTTAGAACACAGCATCATAGTATACAGCCAATGATATTTGTAGAACATTCATATTTATTTTCAGGAGTTGTACCAATAAAATTAAGCATCTTTATGGGCTATGTGTGATACTTTAGTGTGAAAAGACTTAATGAACTATTTGTGTACTGAAGTATTTGTTATTAATAGTGACTTATTCATTGTATTGATCAGCTCTAAGGCCTTTCTATTATTTTAAAGACTGATGAGCTTTTTTTTTAACATTAAGAACCTGAGTATACCTTTGCAAATAATTTGCATTAATTTTCAGATATAGCTTGAGTATTGGGTTCTATTTGGTACATATGTGAGCATCTTTTTAATGTATTTCTTTTATAATCTTTTTGTACTTCTGGCAAAAGAAGGTAGAGGTGGCTTCATTTGATAATAAGCTCTATCCATAGATATATCTTTCTAACCTTAGTTCACATGATATAATTTCTATGAAAGTATTAAAACTAATGCACATGAATGTGTTGTGTGTCAGAAGAAATCTGTGTTCCTAAAGTGACCAAGCTCTTCTGGAGATGATTCTCTCGTGGTGTTTTTGCACATCTTTACTGGTCTTTACTATATGGGCTGCCGGTTTGCTTAAGATAAGAATAATTCACACAAAACTGTACCCTAAAGAGTGTAGGGTATGTATTTTCAGTGTCACTCTGCATTTTTGCCACTCCACAGCCTGTGTACTATTAAGAACATATAAGTGAAATTGACTAGAAGCCTGCTGTCTAAGGAGAAAGAGGTAGGGAGGGATCAGGAATCATAAAATATTCTCTTTTAAGAAGCTATGGGTGGGATAGACCAGAAATAGAAAGAAATAGGAAACGGGTTAAAAGTGAGCATAGAATTGCATGAAGGAAGCTTTAAGAGATATTAGAAGAACAAATAATCAACAAATTCAAGCCTTTCTCATTGTCTTTGAGAAGTCCTTGGAACTGTGGATTTCTTTTGAGCTTTGAGTCCTCGGTTTTAAGCTCTTAATGGAAGCACCTGTGGCCTACTATATCACAGGGGACTATTGTAGGTCATTGATGAGGTCACAGTGAAGTTTAGACAAACCAAATAAAGTGAGAATTGGGCCTGATTCTTGATTTCAGATAAATAACTTGGAATTTATATGAGTTTATTCTGCAACTTTTTCAGGTGGCTGATTACTCAGTTGAGCTTTTGTAGAAGGACAGTAGAAATACAACTTTTCATGACACTTCAATACCTTAGATCTAAGTACTAAATAATTTCCTTCTTTACCAGAGGTTCCAAGTAATGAGAATGCTTTGTTTCAGTTTTAAATGGAGATTGGCTTGTTTTTTAGATAAGAAAGAGAAGCATCTCTTATCCAAATAAAACTTATTATTTTTAAACCTTTCATACCAGAGCTATTTTTCAAAAGTCTCATAATAAACCTACTTTTGTTATTTATTTTGAATGCTGTTATTAATTTTTTCTTCTTGACTCTTCTTCAATAAGTCGCTCCTCAGAAAAAGGAAATGAACTTGAACTTCTAACAGTGAGGATTTAGATATGATAGAAGGAAAACCTTTGAGAGAGATAATTTGTTAAAGACCAGGATAGGTTACCAAGAGAGAGAGACTTTGTTATAACCAGGTCAAAGCACACTTTTTTTCTGGGTCACCCCCTGGGGACATGGAAATAGCTTTGTTATACAAAACTCTTTTTGCATGTGGTGATAGTTCTTTGTAAAACTTTCTTTTCAAAGGGTGTGCTTTAAATATGTTTGTTTCCTGCTCACTATTAACTTGCACTATAAAATAAATTTGAGCTCTGTAATACTTGGGAAGAAGGCAGGAGGAGCTTTATTGGCTGATCTTGAATATTTTCTCATATTTCACAGCCCAAAGTTGGTGGACTATTGTAAGAAAAGCCTCTTCAGTATTGCCCACAGATATATATTTATCTAAGAGATAATTTAAAGGAGCCCTTGCCATCCATATTTCTGTGCTTCTCAAAAGAAATTATCAAATGAGTTCTTTATAATAAATTAAAAGTAATAGTCTAAGGCAGATAACCTAAAGTATGTACATTTTTTTCTCCTTCATTTCTACGTCTGTATTCCTAGTTGACATTTTAGGGCAATGTTGGCCATGCTGAAGTAAAGCAAATCTAAGAAAAGGATGAGTAATAATCAGTTCCCAGAGATTGTACATTTTGAAAGCAAGTTAACTAGTGAATTTAATCAATTAGTTCCAGTTGGCATATTTACCTTACTGTTTCTAAGGATGATTCCAAAGGCTGCCTCCAGTATTCCCTCGAAAGGCATGTAGTTATTCAAGACTAGGCTTTGCATTTCAACCAGATGAGCACTTTGGAAAACCCTTACAGGATTTATAAAATGGTCACATAAATAGTATCTGTTGAGTAGATTTGGGTGCCTTTATAAATCTTGTGGGTAAGTTTTCTCATATATTAAGCACATTAAAAACACATCAGAAGTATATCATGGGAAAGTAATAGGGATCATGATTCAATAGCTTTGTAATGTGACAGTCACACAGATCTCTGATGTCTCAGTGGCTCTATAGAATGACACAGCTTATGAGTTAAGTTGCTTCTCTATGACCTGAAGAGGAACAAACCTTCAAATAAAATTAATTAGATTAAGTAATGTTTAAAAAATTAACTGGATTTTGTTTGGAATCCTTGTTGATATATTATTTTGAGATATATCTTGGTTCCTTATTAATGAATTATTTTGGCGATGTGGAACCTTCACTCTACACAATTGACCAAGTACAAAACAGCTTGGTTCAAAGGGAGCCGGGCCAGACATTGTGAGTGTGCCTTTGCTCAAAGCTAATCAGCTACTCTCCTTAACTAGATATTGGAGGTCATTTCTGGTGTTCTATTACACAATTCACTTGGTCCCTTTGTTAGGATAAATTTTGGGGAATGGAAGATAAGCAAATAAATCTTGGATCAAATGAGGAACATATCTTAAAACCCCCACCAGCATTTATGTGTCAGATAACTAAATCAACATGTAATTTCTTAAAATAAGAATCCTTCCTGAAAAGCATGTTATAGACTGATTAACTCCATAAAAAGGGAAATAATACACTTTTAAATGTAGATAATATGAATTTGAGTTAACTGTTAGGAATAATGACTTAAGGCCAGATGATGTTTGTGTAAATTATGTCCTAAAGCTGACTCTTACAAAATACTTGAATTTGTCAGATTAGGATTTCCATTCATGGTCATATTAGTATTTCCATTTGATTTTAGGAATTTGAAAATTGGCTGTAAAAATTTGCTTCAGGTAAAACTTAAAGATAAGCATCAGGGGGTATGTTTTTTTGGTGACTATTTCTGAGAAAAGTAAGTATGTGAAATGATGCAGAAAATCCATCTAGACAGTCCGGGACTGGCTTTATCTTGAGAGGGAGAAGTGAGTATAGATAAAACTTTCTGTGAGAGTCCCCCTGCCTCAACTTATTTGTCACAAAAGATGACTATTCACATTTTTTATTACTTTTACTTGAATGCAAATAACTTTTTTGCAATGAAAATATATTTTAAGACCATTTCTCATTGATTTTGAATAAAAATTGGCTAGTTTCAAATAATGCTATAGAAAACTGTGGACAAGATTATAGTTGTAATTCTGATATATTACTTAAACACAGTTGGGAGTTCTGATTTAATAATGGAGAAGTGTAGGATTTTAGCAAGTTTTTGTTTCCAACTTAAATTTTTCTCCCAATTTCCACTTGGTTACTTGACTCAGTTGAAATCAGTGGGTCCAAAATCAGGACTTGGGTCACCTTTTTCATTGCTTGTTTTTTCTGTCAGACTTGAAACCTTGGTTTCATATTACACTCTGGTTACTTCTACTTTGCTCTATTTACAACCAATGAATCAGAAATGTCAGTTGACATTTCTTCTTTTTTAATGTTTTTTTCCTACTTGATCTTTTTATTCTCACAGCTACCACAGTAGTCCATCCCCAGATTATAACACATACCCAGATTATTTCCAAAGCTGCTAATTGGCCTTCCATTCTCTACTGCCGCCTTCTCCCACAGTCCTTTACATTTTGATTGATCTAGCTTTCTTTATTCTCACTCCTCTATTTAAGAACCTTTATATAATAACTCTACTCCCTCCCAATACAACACTTACCCATTCACCTGGAATTTAAATAGGACAGAAGCTTTTAAGCTTGCACCTGTTACTTTTTCCAACTTCATTACCTATTGCAAACCTAATGTGAATTTTCTCCTCTGGTTCAGTTAGGGGCCCCCAGACATATCTGCTTATGCTGTTTTATCTTTACTCAGAACCACCCTCTTATTCTTATTCTTTGTTCAGATCCAACTGAAGTCATTCTATTTCCCCTACCCCTACTCCCCACCACACTCCAGAGCCTTTCCTGACATTTTAGTCCATCATCATTTATTTCTACCTTCTAAATTTAAATCACAAATTTAATTATTTTGAAATTTTTTTCTCCAATTCCTATCTTTTGGTTCTGTGTTTGATACTTTGGAAGGACCAAAATATTGTATAGACTATGGCTTTGATAATAATTGGTCAGTTTTGATGGGACCTACATAGCAAAGTACATGAAACTTCATAACACTGTTGTAAGTCCAAGAGTTGCTGCCTTTCTATTCTGTGGTACTTGAAGCTTACCCCCCACCCCCAATAATAGATTTGTTTTTAGTAATTTTCTTATGGTCTCGTATAGACAGTTCAACACAAACATGAGGTAATAACAGTTAAAATAACTGTCATTTACCAAGCACTAGGACTGCGGTAATTGTCTTTTAAACATTATTTAGCAGCTTTGTGAGGGAGATATTAATATCTGTTTCCTAAAGAGTTGAGTCTAAGGCTCAGATAGACTAAGTAATTTGACTAAGGTCACATAGCTAGTAATTGATAGGGGAGATTCAAAGAAAAAAAACGTTGAATCATTGTGCTAGTCTTCCAAGGTTTATAAGTTGTATACAATCTACTATTTTTAGTTCCAAATAATCAGGGATGAGGCATTTTTGAAGTTCAGAACAAGAGACCAGGCCTACTTCTACTGGTGCTCTACCTGTGAAGGAATTCAGTTTCTGGGTTTCACCTTATACCTTTCAAGAACACTGAGTTTATAGCCAGTTTATAAAAGCTCCACAGTTCTTCAAGTTCATAATCTCCAAGTATATAGTCAGTATGGAATTGTGACTCTTTAATTTCATCTGGGAAAAGATTATAGGGCTTTGTGGCTTAATGAACAGGTTTCTAATTAAATGTTGCCTGCTTCTCAATCTCTTATCAAGGTTGAGACTTTTCCAAGAGCACAGACATGTTAAAGACAAGTAAACTGATTACTCTCAAGTTACTTCCTATATGAAAAATTTAATTACATATAGTGAAATGATTTCTAAGAATAAGATGATCGTTTAAAATTCAGTTACTTGGTTTTAAGACAGCAAGATACTATGTAAGACCTAAAGGAAAACACTGCTGTTTGCTTTTAACTTATATACACAGATGTCTTTAGTTTTAAATAAACTTTAAGCATTTGAAATGCCATAAAAATAAATACTGTGGGCTACTTGCTAAATGAGAGCATTGGGGGATGTGATGTTCATGTGAATAACATGACTTTGCAACACATGAATAGCATGGACAGAGCTGCAGATGGACTTTATCTTTTGGCCAGTATTGGGTTGAATAAGACTTCTAAATATCTTGGCTGTAATGAATAAAGTTAAATTCCTCTCCCCTGTAGCTTTTTGTTGCTGTTATTTATTTTTTATTTTTACTTCTTCTTTTTTTTTTTTTAAATTGTAGCTACAGATAGAAAAGGTTTCCTGGGATTAGGAAGTGTAATTATTTAGGCATTAAACAAAGAGTTGTTTTAGAAATTTTACTATCATTAGGAGGAAGTTTTAAAAGACTGGAATTCCATTGTCTTGTAAGAAGTAAGAAATATTTATTGATTCCCAAATGGAGCTGAAAAAACCTTTCCTCTTTTAGAAAGTTGTGAATGACCCAGCGAGAGCTCTAGTAAGCTTTACTGAACCAAGCTGCTAATAGTTATTTAATGTTATTCTTCAGTGTGAAAGAATCTCCGTAGATTTTCCTTTTAATCTCTTTGAATTGCAGGCTCATAAACCTCTCTGATGAGTCTTGCCAGTGTTTTCTTAGATCCCACTGTTGAGACAATGGAGCCACAGAATTCTTTTACCTCTTGTTGTCAGACAAATCCAATAGAACACAAGGTCAGAAGGGCCTATACTTCTAAAGGTTGAAAGATTCTTTTTCAAGTAACCACATAAATTATTTGATTTTATCATTTTATTCCTCCAGAACTACTCTTTTACTATAATGAACTGATTTCTATATGTAAGTAAATTGGAAGTTTTTCTTGTCTCCATATTTGGCTAAGCTTTTGAGTATAGAACAGGGTGTGAACAGCCGTTAGTGTTCCTAGATCCCTTAGAAAAAGTTGGACCCATTTACTTCAAAAGAATCAGGAATCATGTAGTGTCATTGGACTCAAGATGGAGTATACCAAATGCCAGGCAATGCTTTTCTTTCCAAATGGCTGTGGGTTTTTTTTTGTTTTGGGGTTCTCTCTCTCCCTCTCTCTCTCTGTTTTTTTTAATGCTTATTACCATTCTATATCAAAGATTCCAGGTTTAGAATCTTGGATCTGTTTCTTTAATTCACTCTCAAAGTTAGTTTATTTATGTTTTCTCAACATTTTTAATAGTGTCATGTTAACAGGAGAACTTTGAGATAGGATTTGTGTTTCTGGATACCTATTAAAATGTTTCGTTACAATGAGCAAAATATTTATAATATGTATTACTACAAAAGAAAACTAACTTACGTATTTTGAAAATGCCATGCCTGATTAGTAGACAATTATCAAAGCTAATTACAGGGTTCCTGTGAGTTACTTTAGGGGATGGGGAAGAATTCAGTTTTCTAATTATAACCACAATGGTGGACAAGCAGAGATCATTGTTTAAAACTAAAAAAAACACATTGATTTGTTTGTGCTCCTTCCTTGTAATTGTAGTGGGGCTGGGTTGCAGGGGAAGGAATTTGCTGTTGCCCATCCCTGGACACCTGCCTCTCAACAAAGGATCTTGGTCACCCCCCACCGCCCACATTTAGATTTACCTTTTACTTGAATGTACCCCGTCTGCTCATTATACAGTTCTCCAGGGATCCAATTTTCCCCTGAGTTAATCACCCCAAGCCTTTTTCAGAAGTTGTTAGATTACTGACTTTCAAAGAATGCACATTTTCTTAAGAGTCTCTTTATTCCCTTAACTTTTCTTTCCTTATTTCCATTAAAAAATGTAGCCATTAGAATCTCAACACTTTACCTTTAAGAATTTTATTGAAGTATAACATCCATACAGAGAAGTACAGAAATCTAAGTGTATATAGCTTGATGGATTTTCACAGTGAACACACCCATTTAACCAGAAGGCCCCTTGTGACTTCTTCCAGTCACCACTCACTCTCCCCTCCCCCCAACACCCTAGGGTAATTTTGCCAGTTACATTTCATATAATGGGTAATCATACAGTGTGTTCTCTTTTGTGTCAGATACTGATTTTTAAAACTAGAGTCCCCACAGAAAATGGGACTATGTGCCCTTGGTATTGAATCATCAGGTCACACTATACAGATGTTTAGACAGCCACAGAACATGAGAATATTTTAATATCCTCCTTTTAACGCTGACCTTCGGCAAAGGACTATCCATTTTTGTGTTCTGTTTTCCCATTTACCATGAAATATGGTCTAAGTTAATCTTTCAACCAAGAAATAGGCAGCTACTCTAAAGTTCCTGTGCATAGAGATAAAGAAGAAGAAAAAAATAATAATGTAAAAGCTACTTTTTTGAGTAGGTAGAATAATAGAAAGGGTTGCACATGAAATAGTAACTGTGTGAGAATAACAATAGCTTCCCAGTAGAGAAGCAGAACAATAGGAAGCTGACTTACTTGGCAGTTATGTTTGCAAGTTATTTCTCATTTATTATTTTTAAATAAAAATGGCATAATGGACATATATGGATGGATTGTCTTTTTGTACTATTAATAAATTACAAGTTAGGTTAGATTTAAAAAGTTGATTCATCTTGTCATTATCTCTGCCTTGTCTGATTTGCTTTAATTGATTTCAGAATTACTTAAGATATATCTATAAGATACCCTGGAATATAGGCAATTTGGTCGTAAATTAATTACACCTGTTTTTCCCCTAAACAAGATCTGTTAAATGCAAATTACCCCCATTCCTCAAATCTAAAACAGTGCTTAATCTCCCCATCTTAGCAAGCTACCCTGATCCTTTTGAGTAAGAAATTAAAACATGGTAAGATTATTTTCCCATCCATGAGACTTTTAGATAGAACTTTTTTTAAATTAGAAATAAATTTGTACCTTCTGTGTAATATCCCCATGGCTCCCATAGCACCATGAGTGGCTGTGCCCCAACTGGCTCCCTCTGCTGATGTCTACTGTTTACGTTTTCTCTCCTGTCCTGTGTCTAAGGCTGGAAACAAGGGCCTCAAGCCCCATTCTTTCCTTAATTTGACAGGAGGATTGAATATTTTGTATTTTGGTTTTTTGGTTTATTTTATTCTGAAATTAAAGTATTAAAAATAAAGAAAATGAAGTTTTATACAGAAAATAATTAGAAATAACTGAATAACATATAGCCAAGTGTACTTTACGTAGAATGTGGAAATTGTTTTGCTTAGAAATTACTTAGCATACTGTTAAAAACTTCAGTGGGCATTATTACAAAGATGGAGGGACTATCTCCAACCACTGGCAAAGTCTTCATCCTTTGGATTTTATGGGATAGTCTAATAGACTGTCAGTATCCAGTAAATATGAAGTGGTATAATATTTGACATAACTTAATAGAAAACCATGGTGAGTTCAAAATATTGTATAATCTTTTCATCTATTTTAAAATTATGTAACTCACCAATAAATTTTGAACAGGCAGTTATTAAATATAATTAAATAGCAGGCATTCACACACAGAACAAAGAGAAGCATTCTTAGCAAGTGAACAAGAGACTAGTGAGACAGCTAAAGAAAATTTCATTAGAGTGGGGAGTAGATTTTAATAGTTTTTTTTTTTTTTTTTAAAGCATTGACTTCTAGAAGAACAATATAAGCATACAGGAAATATAGCATGTCTTTTAAGAAGATAAGTGCTCTGCATCTATATTTGCCTCTTTGTCCCAAAGAACACTTGTTTTAAGCAAGAGAGTCTATGCTTCTACTACCCGGACCACACTCTTAGTAAATTTAGGTGGAACTATAGGCTTCCTTGGACCCTCATCTATAGCAAAAACTTTGGCCCGGGAAACAGCAATGGAACATCAATACAATATATTTGTGTTGTGGAGTTATTGAAATATTAAAGCAGTTTTCTCTTTAAGTTACTTATTATTCTGTTATAAGCAATTAAAAGTCAAATGACTGACTAATAGCCCCTTACAGTTGGGTAGAACTTTATTCTTTAAAGCACTTTTAGCCTGATCTCATTTAATTGGAAGAACACCCTTCTATTAGTCTGCTCGAGCTGCTATAACAAAATACTGTAGTCCCAGTAGCTTAAACAAAATGTATTTCTTACAGTTCAGGAGGATGGAAAGTCCAAGATTGAGGTGCTGGCTGATTCAGTGTCTGATGAGGCCTCTTCTGGCTTTATAGACAGCCTCCTCCTTGATGTGCCCTCACATGGCCTTTCTCCTGTGTGTGGAGAGCTCTTTCTCTCTTCCTCTTCTTTTAAGGCCACCAATCCTAAGAGATTAGAACCCCACTCTTATAACCTCAATCAACATGTGAATTATGGGGGGACACAATTCAGTCAACATCAACCTTCATGAAGTAGGTAAGAAAGAGCTAACGCCTGTCTTAGAGATGAAAAAAACTGATACACCTAAGGTTAAAAAGCTAGTAAAATATAACTAAGGTTCAGAAACATACTGTTTACCTAACTTCGCTTTGCCTGCTTAACTACAGATACGTTTTATTTGGCAAAAAATTTCCCTGTCTCTCACAAAATAGAGGTCACTGGTTGATAGCAAAGAATCATCAAAATCGACTTCCTTCTTTTACATGTTGCATATTTATAAAAATGAGACAGACATTGACTATTAAAGTTTATAAGAAGTGGTATGTTCTAAATTTTTCAGTGAGCTGACATCAGGTAGCTTTAACATTTCTCTCAAAAGTACTAAACTAAGTGTTTAAATGGTAGATAAATTAGAATTATAGTGACCAGTCTGGAGTTGCCTTCTCAGCATTCTTCATGGTTGCAATTAAAGTATCAAAATTAAATGTCTTGTTTTATATCTTACAGAAGATGATCTAAGAAATGTGGGACCAGTAGATGCTCAAATATATCTTGAAGAAATGTCTTGGAATGAAGGTTGGAACCTTTTTTTCCTCTTGACTACAGTGAAGAAAAATATTAGGAATTTTCTATTAATATAACATAAGGAAAAAACCTCAGGATATTTGGAAATTTGAAAAAGAAGTAATACTTGGCTTTCCATATGTATGTGCATTTCTGTTTGGAATATTTTTGTTTCATTCTCAGCTTTATTGATGTCTCACTATACAACTTATTTCCAGTGTTTTCTATTCTAATTAGATGTGAGATGCATAAGGTTTCATAAGGGGCTTTTTGTTTATTTTGTTTTTACTATTTTGGTTTTTGCAACACTCTCTGTGTAGTATGGTATATAAAGTCAAAGAGGACACTTTTTTACATTCTTCTTTATGTTGAGATGAATTCCTATTAGAATTTTTATTTTCTCTTTATATGGGATCATAAACTGTCAGGGCAGAGCTTTTAATGTGATACTCTTCTACTTGGAGGCTTGATTTTTATTTTACTCTCACTTTTTTATCTCTTAGGAGGAAAAGAAAAATCTGTCACTGCCCTGGATCATTCACGAAGTCATACCTTTTTCCCTTTTCCGTTATTAAAAGATTACAACTTAAATCTAGTTTAATTTCCCTATTTTTTGTGATAGTTCCTTGAGTTTTTCTGGTTAGACACCATCAAATTGAGAAAATATCCTTTTCTAAATGGAAGCTATGAGTACCATACTTCCTTGTTTCTCTGGGCAAATGAAGAAAATCTTACTATTTCCTTGAATTTTTATATACTCTTAACCCTAGAACTTTATTATTCACCCTAGGGTACAAATTCCCTAAAGGTTTATAAAAATTTACTAATGAGTGTGGATGGAAAGACGATAAAGAGCCATCTGAAAACAACTTTTTGTTCTTTTTAATGGCAGATTCTTAACTTAGTGCTCTTAAGAAGTGAGTCACAAGCCATATTAACTGAGGGGAATGATTTTTTTTGCCTATGGGACCATTCTGCCTCCAACCAACCAAATGAAATTCTAAAGTGGAAATTCTTATTTGCTGTGAATAATTGGAAAAGTTAAGGTTTTGTGTAACTGGGCTCCCACTGGTGGTGATAGTCTCATCAGAGTAAATAGGAACAGCTAATGCTGTGAAAACAATACACTACACCAGTGACATAGGCTTTCACTGCTAGTTTGAGGAGGGGACTGACTAGAATATGTCATTTTCCAGGGAGACCTGCCAAACTAAATATATTTTTTGAAAGTATAGTTTATTTCCTTATCAGTCAGTATGTATTTAATTTCTTATTAAACAGATTCATTCTTGCTGTAGTTGATATGGCTGATATATTTAATAATGAGTCCTTAAAATGTAAAAATAGTGAAAACTGGTTTTTGTAATTTTTCCTTTTTTATTAAACTTTTAAAAATAGAGTTAATAATTTTAAGATTTTATTTTAAATTAAGGATATGGATTGGTGGTTCGAGCATCTGTTCAGTCAGTAAATACATGGGCTTTCTGATACAAGTTGAAATGCTAACATATTAAACGTACAACATGAAAATCATCAAAAGTTATCATAAATGTGTTAATGTCCCTAGGACTCCCTAAAGTAAACCTGACAGTAAAGAAGATATAGAAGATCCCTACCATAGCCAATGAATCAATTATAAGCAGATACAGTTAATCTTAAAAGTACAGGATACCCAAAGATGTTTATTTAAATTAAGGGTTTTTATAATTGTAAAGATGGAAATAATCCTTATCTTCATGAGAGAAAATACTGAGAACAGCCAAATGAAGCCATTATTCTTGCAGGAATATTTTAAAACTAACTACAGACGTTTTGAACTAAATTTTTTTTTGCAATTGAAAAGAGCAGTGTTGGCAGAGGAAGTAAAATAAAAAGTGTAATCAAGTGGGCAAGTAAAAAATTGTTTAAAGATTCCTTCAGGATCATTTTCAGAATAGCCTTAGAAGGTGAAGATCCAGAACAGGAAAAAAGTTGATGAAACCCTACATTGTAGACATAGCCAAATTGTCAGCTGCTTGATCAAAGGACAGTAAATTTTATTATGCTTAAAAGGCATGCATGAACTGTTGAGGGATTGAAGCTAACCTTCTCCTTACAGTTAGTCTCTCATATAACTTGGTCATTTTGTTCATTTTGTTGGTCTTCATTCAGTGTATTTAAAATGATTTCTGTAAAAATATCGCTTTCTTAAAAGCTTGGTGGTAAAATAATAATAATAGAAGAAGAAATTTTAACAAGATGTGAATTTTTAGTGAGCATTAACATTTGGAGTCATCTATGACAAAACTCCACAGTAGCCCATGGTGTCCTCAGTGTCATTTACCAAGCACATGTCACCTCAGATTGTTTCTCAGTGTTCACTGAGGTGGTAAAAAAACAAGGGGAGAGTAAGCTTAAGAAAAATCGATTGTTAGAATATGTACACTTCTAAACAGTTTAGTAATAAAACAATTCACTTTGAAAACACACTCCAGTACATGTAAGTTGGCTTAGGGAAGATGTTTGTATTTTGAATTCAAGATTTTAAATTATTTTTCATTATAGAGAAAGAAGGTATTATGGTGAAGAATAAAAAGCAGGATTCAGTGAATGAATTCATGTTTTCCTTATTGAATAAGAAAACCAAAGTTGGCTTATTTATTTGCTGATTTTTCCAAGGCTAAATTTGATAGAAAGCAAGTATAAGGCAGCTGAATTTTTCTTTTTATTACTATATATAATAAGATCTAAACATTAATCGAGTTTGAAAACCAGATGAAGATATTTGTAGGAAATCATGAGTTCTTTGATAAAAACTTCTTCATTTATCTCTGATAAAAAATTTTGATAGTGGTAACATACATGTGATTGGTAAGTTTTTTTTCTTTCACAGTCACTTCTTAGAGACAGTAAATGACCAGTAGATCAAAGATTCTTTCAGTTAAAGGACAAAAGAATTTCAACTTCCTAGGAAGATGATAGACTTAAAATTCTCACCATTAGGGTCTAAATGTTGCACCATATGGCCTCCTTTGGGCATCTCACTTCAGCATTTTCTTGTTGGTTCATATATCATTTGTAAACACCAAACAGAAACATACGCAGACACACACCCCACGGGGATGGGGGGGGAGCCCATAGTGTTATGTTTATATATATGAGTCAGGATTCTTGAAATTGTGTGATACCAGAACAGAAAGTATCCAGATATTGAACTTGACAAATAGTTGAGTTAGCAGAGTTTTCTGTAAAGGACAGACTCCAGGCAAAAGCATCATGTTCCTTAATAGTGGACAGGTAGGGGTGTTTTTCTTTTTCCTTTATTGTAACATTTTAGGCAAATACATTGTTGAGAAAAATGTGAAATTTACATGAATCCTAAGAAAACAGAAAATTTCCAAATGAATTTTATGAGTTGCTTCAGAGCATTCTCTCTCCCCACAAAATCTTTGGACTGTTGATTCATAGGTTGGCCATCTCCTCTATAAAGATTCTTTGGTAGATAATTTTCAGAAGCCCTGCTTTTTTTTTTTCCCCAATTCTCCTTTAAATACGTTTTACCTTTATTGAGCTTCTTTCTTTTATT
The DNA here is from genome assembly GCA_963574435.1 of Cheirogaleus major. Classification (NCBI taxonomy): domain Eukaryota; kingdom Metazoa; phylum Chordata; class Mammalia; order Primates; family Cheirogaleidae; genus Cheirogaleus; species Cheirogaleus major. The sequence continues at coordinate 12,550 of CAUYPO010093632.1, read as the reverse complement.
TTACAGTTTCTGTGGAATCAACTCTGCATTTTTAAGGGTGTTAGTGAAGTGTAGTTACTTGTGTTTGAAGCATTATTTTGTTTTCTTTGCAGATGATCACTCTTTTTCTCTGAGTTGCCGATGTGGTGGAAAATACAGTGTTTCCAAGGATGAAGCAGAAGAAGTTAACTTGATTTCTTGTGATACATGTTCACTAATTATAGAAGTCCTTCGTTATAACTAAAATTGTTCACTGTTGGGAATCATTTAACTTTGTATTCAGACATGATGAGAAGAGGCCATTGGGCTTTTGTCAGTTCAAGGAAATGGATTTTTTTTTTTGTCAGCCCTACTCTTATATTTGTAAAGAAAATGTAAGATTGTCAGGCAGAGACCACCTTAAATTAATAGAAAATTAATTTAGTTATTTGTATGTATTTATATTTACAGGTTGCCACAAAAAGGACTTGAATTATAAATTGTATTTGGTGAAAATTCCCATGTAAGAACTTATTATTTCATTTTTTCCTTGATACAAAATAAGAATTTTCTGTTTCCTAACATGAGCATGTCTCCTCTTTTAGTGGGTAGCAGTATCATCATATTCCTTTATAGTTACTAAGTTTCTGATCTAACAGATGTTTCTAGATGCCAAAGTTATAGGTCTGTTGTACATCTATCTCAAATTCTAGGGTCATTAGAATTAAATTAGAATCTTTTGTGAATAATGTAAGGTCAGTTTTCCATAATGAAGAAGACTCGATATGGATATTGATGAGGTTATTTCAGAGTTAACAGAGTAAAAAGAAAGATAGCTTTTGAGTCAGAAGACTTGTCTCCAGTCTTTGTGCTATATATTTCCAAAGTTCATGAACACTGTTATTTCCAACTTTAAATGTAATTTAGAAAATGGAAGCTTTTTTAAAAAATCAAATTGGTATATTACTTTTATTAAGATATAGTATTAATGCCTATACTTGTGGTATGGGATGATTAAATGTAATTATATAATGTATTAACTACAGCAGACTATAGATGGGATATTCCTTAAAGATTTATTTTTTTATGATTCAATATTCTATATACAGTATAAGTCAGAACTCATTTAAAGAACTTTAAGGGACCCTTTATGCAGTGGTCCCCAACCTTTTTGGCACTACAGACTGGTTTCATGGAAGACAGTTTTTCCATAGATGTGGGGGGGATGTCTTCAGGATGATTCAAGTGCATTACATTTGTTGTGCAGCTAAACCCCTCTGCTAATGATGATCTGTATTTGCAGCTGCTCCCCAGTGCTAGCACCACCGCCTCAGCTCTACCTCAGATCATCAGGCATTAGATTCTCATAAGGAGCTTGCAACCTAGATTCCTCACATGTGCAGTTTACAGTAAGGTTTGCACTCTCATGAGAATCTAATGCCCCCGATGATCTGACAGGAGGCGGAGCTTATGTGGTGATGTGAGTGATGGGGAGCAGCTGTAAATACAGATGAAGCTTCACTCGCTCGCCTGCCACTCACCTTCTGCTGTGCAGCCTGGTTCCTAACAGGCCCCAGATTGCTACCGGTCTGTGGCCAGGGGTTGGGGACCACAGATTTATGGGATCACTGAAACATTTTTACTTCAAGTGAGTGGGCTAAGCATGTAACTTAGCAGTTTTTTAAGACTAACTCTTGGCATTGTCAGATTGAATTTATAAATAAGAAGAGTTACTACTTATTTATAAGTAGTAAACTTGTAACTGTAGCTCAAGTATGAGGCATATTCTAGAAGAGTAGATTATTTTCATTATACCTCTTAAAAAGTTCAAAAGTGAGGTAGTCATCCAGGTCCCCCCTCCCACAAATATTTTGAACTAGTGTAGCTTGTGTTATTTTTTACATTTAACAATTAAAAATAACTAAAAATGAATAGCAAATAGTTTATTGGTAAATACATGGTTTCAATGGCAGTAATAAATTCACTTGAACAGGAGATAATAAGTCATAAAAATACATTTTTGCTAATCATCAGAAAATCTGTGGCCATTAGGGCTGTCACGTAGAAATCCAAAATCACTCAGAGGCCAAATCTGTAAAATAAAAATGTGGTTGTAGACAATTAATGAAAGTAATGTTATATCATCATCATATTCCTTTGTTCTATTCATCCCTTTTCTCTGTCATATATTAAAACACTTTGTCCTTACTTGTCAGTCAAGAATAAAATTATCTGCATCAAAATAAGACTTTAGAAAATAAAATTCTATGCATATATGTATTTAAACTCTAAAGTTTGGAACATTCAAATATTATATAAGAAATTATATGTGTTTATTTAGTGTATGAATATATATGTATGAATATATAAATGTCTGTGTTTTACTACCCTCAAATAAGAGTGAATTATACACCCTCAACTTAAAAGTGTTTAGGTTTTAAGTACTTGAATATAGCATCTGTTTAAATGTAAATAATCCTATAAATTATCCAACAGTCCCATGTATATGTGCCTGTTTTTCTCCTTACTGCTTGTGATAAAAAGGAGGAGCCAGTGAAAACAATAATCTTCCCTAAGAACCATGCATTCACTATAACCACATAAGTCCATGACTCACTGTACTGGACTGGGGTATCCCCGCGTTACAGGTAGTTTGAACCTAGACTGCTGTTCTGCGCATACTTATTAAAATATGCCCAGAGTATGAGTATGGTTGTAGAAATTGTAAAAGAGAATTCAATTTTTGGAATTCAAATTAAAGGTTTCTTAGGGTATAGCTAAGATAGGTTGAACTATATTATTATCCCTATGGGAGTTGAAGGAAGGGGGGAATAATGTTTGAATGTAACTATTAAAGGCCATCATGTTCATAAAATGTAGTCAGTGCAACAGTTAAGTGAACTGACAGCCTGAAAATTTCAAAGTTCATTTTGAGAGAAACTTTTTTTTTCAAGCTCAGAGAATAAAGCCTACATTTTAAGCATAAAATGGTACCTTAAAGAAGATTCGTCCTCTTATTAGTCCATATGGAATAGGTCCATAGTACCTTGAATCTGTAGAATTCTGTAAATTATCACCTTCTAACCATACATGACCCATTGGCACCTAGAATTAGAGAAGAAAAGCAACCCCTTTAAAAAAGATAAAACCTAATTTGGGTACTATAATTTAAAAGCATGTCATTTAGAGCTGGGGGAAATGTAAATACCCCTTTTATCAAATAATACAGATTCTAAGATTTGCATTTTTGTTTTTATTTCTTGTATAATGAAATAATTTTTACTAAATATCAAAGGTTTCAACTTTTTAAAAGACGTATCTTTTTTTTGTCATGTGGTTCCCAAAAATTAATTTGTTATACAAACCCCAAACTGAGGTTATAAGAGATCAAAACAGTGTGACAGGGTCATTAATTTAATAGACTTCAAAAGAGGTCATTAGGATGCTGACTGAAAATGTGCCCTTATGTCTCAGTAACAGCATAAGCAGGGCAGCCACTCACTCAGCAACATCCTGGGGCCAATACCAAGGCCAGACCTATTAGAATGCTCATGATGAACTAAATGGTAATTGATTGTGACATCAATTACAAATAATCTCATCATTTTATTGGAGTGGGCTTGTCAGAATTCTAATTAAGATCCCTGTTCTGCCTTTGTACAGGCCATATCTTCAATGCATTATACTTTGATAATGACCATGAAGAACCAGAAGGACCTATTATAAAATCATCAGTTGTAAAATTAATGATGGTGACCTTCTACCAAGTGAAAATATCCTATCTCCTATATGTCCTATATAGTAACTGGTAAATAAGTTTTAAGTTTTTACTCAGTGACAACCATAAGCATATTTAGAACCGAACACATTACTTTCTAAAAAAGCATTCTGCAATATGAGATATCTTTGCCCACTAATATCCGTTCAGTAAAAACTTAAAAAATTATTCTCCAGCAACAATCTTTAAAAGTTTTTATTTTACAGTTTTGTTACCTAAGAAAGTTGAAATATTGACCAGAGCAAAATGATCTGTTGGGAAATAATTTATTTTCACTATCCTTTTTGCTTGGGAATCTTATATGAAGAAAAATATCCCTATTTGGATTTAATAACAGAGACTGTAATTTTTTAAATGTCACAGATTACTTTTCTGAAAACTTTATACAAAAATGTAAAATTTCAGTTTTACTTTCTATTATATATAAGAGATTATGCAATTCTGGAATGTCTTACATCATGTAAAAGTACTTGCCAGAAACCTTCAAGTTAACTCCATTTAGATACACTTAAATGTTAAATCTCTCTATAGAAAAAGGACATAAGTTTACTGATAGAATGTCAGATAGTATAAGATCACTCACTTTTATTAGTGGAAGTAGTTATATTTAATAAGTCCTAGGGACTAATAGCAAGGTTAACTTCCTACCAATATAATAAAATTGATGTTATGTGCAATAAGGCTAAGACTGCTACAGTAGAAAAATTTACATCTCAGGTCATAAAAGAAAGGAAGTTAATGAATTTGGAAAAGCCATATGTAATTAACATATTATGAAGTATTACTTTGACAAAGCTGTAAGGTGAAGAAGATCTTTAATGTTTATCCATAGTTTCTCCTTGAAATGTGTTTCTGAATTTTAAAGATAGGTAATATATATGAATAAATGAAATCATGAAGTTAGGGGGACCAGTAAAAGCAAAAGAAAAATATTCTACAAACTAATAAGACAACATACCAATAATCTAGGGAGATCTTTGCCTGTCCCACTGACGACAAACCAGGACCCACGTTTATACATTCTAACTCTCCATGAAGCTTTCCCTAAATTTGTCTGCTCATACCAAATTCTCTGTTTAGAGCACTTAACATATAAAGTCAGCATTGCTTAGCACCCTAGATATAACATCTTTTTACCTGCTTGGCTCTTCTGTAAGTCTTTATTATTTTAAAACAGAATAAGCCAACAGACAGCAATGTCATGATTTTAATTCATTTTTTTGAGAGTATTCATTACTTTTATTACCATTGTTACAAGATTTTTGTCAATCTGGTGAAAAATGGTACATCAGTGTCTTCATTAGCCTTTGTCTTATTATGAGTGAGACTGAGTCTCTTTTCATATGTTCAAAAGCCATATATAATTCCTTTTCTGTGATGCGTTTTTACATATCTTTTGCCATGTCTATTGGGTTGATGATCTCTTTTTTTCCTCATTTCATAAGCATTCTTTAAACATTAGGGAGGGTGTGGTAGGTGGCTTACACCTGTGGTCCCAGGACTTTGGGAGGCCAAGGCAGGAGGATGGCTTGAAGGTTAGGAGTTTGAGACCAGCCTGGGCAAACAGAGCAAGATTCTGTCTCTTTAAAAAAAAAAAAAAAAAAAAAGGGAGATTATCCCTTTGTGATACAAATGGCAAATATTGCCAATTTGTAGTTTCTCTTATCAGTCTTTGCTTTTTATATCTTCTAAATTTTGAGTCATAGTTAGGCTTTCGTGGTTTCATTTTCTACACTGAACTATTTTATTGTTTTGGAATACATCCTGACAGATGGTATAAGCTTTGGAACGTTTTACATTTTTGTAAATTTAATAGCTAATTTAGTGTGCCTTGGTGATATTTTTCTCTTCATTTATTTAATTATTGGCAAGATAGAACATTATTCTCTGCATGTTTTCTAATTGTATTGCATCTTACGTGAATAGTCTGTACCTACTTTTGTGTATATTAACCTTTGAGATCTCAATTTTCTTATCTACCTGCAAATGTTCCTCATGTAATACAGACAGGGTTTAAATATTTATTACAAATATTTTTCCCAGCCTATTTTTGTCTTTATATTTACATTCCACATAGTTTTAGATTGTATACATTAAATATTTATTATACCTGTATCCTTTTTTGTGATTTTAATTATTTAAAGTACCTAAACCAAAATTGGAACTCAAATATTTGCTGGCAATTAAATACTTATAAGGAACAATTGTAATTAGCTAGGTCACTTTTGTCACAGAGATGACCCGAATTTCTTCCAAATTAGTGAAGTAAAATGATGAAGTATTATCTTTGGGGTAATAAAATTAACAACTACAGAAAGGAATTTTGTAAAAGAAACCCAGAACATATCACCAGGAGCCTTTTATTTGATACTTAAAATAACCTGTTAAGTACTGTTATTATTACTTAGTAGAGGAAAAAGAAATAGGTTCAAATATGTGACAAGCAAACTCCTACTTTTCTGAAGCCCATACATGCTAATGGCCATGCGTTCATTAATAGTAGAGGAATACTCTCTACATCTCACAGACTTAACACTTCATGTAAAGTACTTAAATCAAGGAAACGATCACTGATGTTACCTTTAATCAAGAGCTTCTCTATAAACAGGAAAACCTCTAGTTTCTTGTGGATCTTTTAAAATCAAAGCAGTCACCCTTGCTGACCGAGCTATCTGTAAATTACAAGTTGAGTATCCCTTATGTGAAATGCTTGGGACCTGAAGTGTTTTGGATTATAGAATTTTCAGATTTTAGAATATTTTGCATATACATAATGAGATATCTTGGGGATGGGACACAAGTCTAAACACAAAGTTCATTTGTTTCATATACACCTTAAACACACAGCCTGAGGTAATTATATAGAATTTGAAACAAAGTGATTGTTTTGACTGCAACATGCTACATGAAGGTCAGGTGCGGAATTTTCCACTTGTGGCATCATGCAGGCACTCTCAAAAGGTTTTGGATTTTGGAAGATTTCAGATTAGGGATGCTCAACCTGTACTCAGTTTACCAGTAAAACATTTATGATGCTTGAAATTATTGCACTTTTGAAATATATAATTGTTTTTGGTATGGGGAAAAAGGGTGAATACTTTATTTCACTTTAAAAATCAATTTCATAATTATACTCTATGTATAGAGTAAAATGCACCCATTTTAAGTTTTGACACAAGTTTTAAAAAATATACCCATGTAACCACCAACCACAAACAAGATACAGGACATTTCTATTATGCCACAAAATTCCCTTCTTTTTCAGTCAACTTCCCACCCCCACACCCAGGCCTAGGCAACTAAGTGAATAGATGTCACTAGTGCTCTCTGTTATCAGATACTAGTTTAGCCTCTCCTGAATTTCCTGTAAATAGAATTGCAAAGTACCTATTTTGTGTCTGGCTTCTTTGCTCAGTAATATTTTATGATTAATCCATGAAATACATACAAGTCTTTCATTCCTTTTTACTGCTGAGTAGCATTCTCTTGTAAACCACAATGTTTATCCATGAACCTGTTGATGGATATTTGGATTGTTTGCAGTTTGAGGCTAGTACAAATAAAGTACTATGGACATTCATGTGCAAGTCTATTTCTTTTCAGTAAATATCTAGGGGTGGAATCTCTGGGTCATCAGTAAGTGTATGTTTAACCTGAAAAGAAACTACCAAACTTTTCCAAAGTGATACTTTTTTATATTCCCAACAACAATGTATGACTGTTTCCATTGTTCCACAACCTCCCAGCACTAGGTATTATCAGTTTTTAAAATTTTTGCCATTCTAGTAGGTGAAGTGTATTACATTGTGGTTTTAATTTGCACTTCTCTGATAAGCATGTTTTTCCTTGTGCTGTTAGTGTATCTTTTGTGAAGTGTCTATTAAAGTATTTTGACTCTTTTTAAAAATGGGTTGTATATCTTATTCATTGTAAGAATCCTTTATATACCTTGGGTACAAGTCCTTTGATAGGGATGGCAAATATTTTCTCCAAGTCTGTGAATTTTTAGTTTCTAAATGATGTTTTGACAAGCAAAATTTTTTAATATTGTTGAGGTCCAATTCATAATATTTTCCTATTAACATGCTTTTGGTATCCTAAGAAATCTTTACCTACCCCCAAATCATGAACATATTATATTTCTTCAATAAATTTCATAGTTTTAGCTTTATGTTTAGGTATATGATCCATTTTGAGCTAACCTCTGTGTATGGTATGCGGTATTTGTTACATCTATTTTTTGTTCCTTTTCTTCTATTTTGGATTTTTTAAAATTCTGTTTTATTTCTTCTGTTGGCATATTTAATATATATCTTATTCTTGCTCTCATGTTTATAATATGCATCTTTAATCACAGTGTACTTTCACATAAGGTATCACTACCTTCATATATTATACCACTTCATGCAAGGGAAGAATCTTACAAAATATTTTCCTCCCCATCAGTGGATATAGCATTGTAGATTGACAGTACGTTCCCCCCTGCCCCTAACGCTTTAAAGATTTCATTTCATTGTCTTCTATCTTACTGTTTCTGATAATAGAGCAGAAATTCTTTCCTCTCATGTTGTATGTAATTTTTTTTTTTCTGGTTGTTTTGAAGACTTTATCACTGGCTCTTTGCAATTTGATCATAATATTCCCTGGCTTGATTTTCTTTGTATTTATTTAGCCAGAACTTCTTTCTGAACTTCTTAGATCTCTGGTTTATAGTTTTGATCAAATTAGGAAAATATAGATCACCTTCTTTTCCACCCACTACCCTGAGGCTTCCATAACATGTATGTTAACCTACTTAAATTGTCCTATGGGTTACTGATGCCATTCATTTTTTCCCCCAGACTTTTTCCTTTCCTTCAGTTTGTAAAATTTTCATTGCTGTGTCTTCAAATTCACTGATCTTTTCTTTTGCAGTTTCTAATCTACTGTAAATACCATCTAATGTATTTTTAAAGCTGTAGAAATTTCACTTAGTTCTTGTATTTACCATTTCTTTCCTTATGTTCATCTTTTCCTCTAGATCCTACAAAATATTTAGAATTGGTCTTTTAGAGTGCTTGTTTGCTAATTATATCATCCTGTTATTTCTGGGTCTATTTAACTGATTTACTTCTGGTTATGGGTTACATTTTCCTGCTTCACAAATCTAGTTATTTGTGATTAAGGTGAACATTCGTTCATTGGGCAGATTTTGTTGTGTTTTCAGAAAGTGTTGAATGTTGGGGGGTTCTGTTTGATTTTTAAGGATGCAGTTAAATTAGCTACAGATTACCTTATTTCCTTTAAGACTTGTTTTTAAGCCTGTTAAGTTGGGTCTCTATCTTACAGTCTAAGGATTATTTTAGCCCTACTACTAAGGTTTGATCCTTCCTGAGTCTACTGAATGCTCTGGATCTTCAAGAAGATCTGTCCACACTGGCTGGTCAGAACTCAAATGTCTCTCGGCCCTGTGTGAGCTCTGAGACTTATTTGGTTTACAGCTCCCCAGTAGTCATTCTTTGCTCAATCTCTTAAGTTTCACCATAAGCAGGCACAATTTAGTACTCAGCCTAAAAGCTAAGGTTATACTTATGTAGATTACTAGAGATCTTTCTATAGCTCCCTCCTCCCTGGTAGTCTGATCTATAAATTTCAACCACTTAATCATCCCGGTACCCCAATCTTTTTCTCAACTCAGCAAGACCACTTGCTTTGCTTGAATTTTCCCTTCTTGTATTGTGGTCTGAAAACTGCCTTAAGGCAGAAGTTGGGGTAAGTATAGGCTTACTTTGTTTTCCTTCTTTTAGTGATCAGTTTCATAATATCTATTGTGCAATGCAGTAAAACCATTGTTTCACATATTTTGTCCAATTTTCTAGTTCTTTATGGCAGGAGGACAAGTCCATCACCAGTTACTCTATCATGGTTAGAAACAGATGTTCAGATTAATTTTTAAAGCCTTTTTTTTTTTTTAGCATACTTCATAACAATATGAAGAGAATCATTGGGTGAAGACTAAAGTTTTTGATGTGTGAAGTGTGCTTTGGCATCTCCTGTATGTTTTTACCCTTTAACTATCAAAATCTATAAAAAAGATTTGCCAAAATCAGCATGCAGTTATGTCCGAATAAGGAAGTTCACCACTATGGTATTGTCTGCATCTCAAAATTGGCAACAGTGTGAATGTTCCTCACTAGGCATTTTTATTTAACCTCAGAGGTTAAATAAAGTATCTTTCATTTATAATAGACAGACAGTAAAAAAAAAATTAAATTAATGGAAATATTTCCACAGAGGAAAAAAGTTGCAGTGTGTATAAATGTAAAAAAAAATGTTTTGTAAATTTCAAATTTTACATGTTAACATATTATATAATGTATATACATATATATACACAGATACATGTATGTCTTAAAACGCTAATCCTTTCAGTGATATTTGTACTTTTAAAAAAGGGAACAATGTCCTTCATGATGCAGGTTAGGAAGAGCTTTGTTGAATTTTTTTAATGGTGGGAGTGTTTTTTTTTCCCTTAGTATTATGTAAAGAGAGTGACCTAACTTCTAATCCATATAGTAGGCTGTGCTTCTTTTAAGTAAATGACTGCAATTAGCATTATTGTCACCAGATCTCTACATGACTAAAATGTTAGTCTAGCCAAGCACTCACTTATTTAAACAAACAAAGTACCACACATTTTTGGTTGAGGTATGAAATGCAAAACCCGACTTTTCTGGTATGGAGTGATGCGCAAGGAGTGATGCAACTGTGTTTTGAGTTAGAAAGGAAATTTTTGTTCTGTTTCTTGCATCAGAACAAAAATTTCCTTTCTAACTCAAAACACAGTTATCGTGTGTTAAATTAACTTACTAGTTATTACTAAATTGAAAATTCAAACCACGTAAGAGAAAAAAGTTCTACAGTAATATAATAAAATATAAACAGGATAAAATAGATTACAATGTATTATTTTTGTAAAACCTATGATAATTTTACAACTAATGCTGAAAAGCACTCCAATAAACATATTTATAATGTTTTGCAAATAGCCAAAAATGGAAATCCCTAATTCCATGTCTTTGTTCATTACTTCTCATAATCAAAACTTTTAAGTTAGATTACTTTTTCTTAATACTCTCTTGTAAATCTGCTATACCATCTTGAGTGAATGCATGAGACAAATAAGAATATATGCGTATGTGTTTCCAATGAATGCCACAGAGAAATTATTTTTACTTTTGTTCAAACCTGAATTTTCCCTGTGTCTCGGACATAGCTAACTTTAGGGCTAAATTGTAAAGCACTTAAAGAACCCTTAAATCATTCTTGTTTTTCCTTTCTACGTCAGAGGTTTACTTCCTGAGCTATGATAAAACCTAATCTCAAGGCTGGACAAAAGAATCAATCCTCTAGTTCTCAGCTATATTTACTGAGGTCTAGTTAAGTGCTTCCTTTTTAGTACAAGCAACAAATGTAATTGCCTCATGGCTTGCGGGTGTCCATTTAACAAAAGAGGCTTTTGTGAAGCAACCCACAGGTGTTACCTTTCTTGATTCAAGTGAAATCTGATGAAAGAGTCCACAATATCAAATAACACATTTACTAAACTATAATCAAACTCATTTACGTGATTAAGCAAAGAACAAACTTCTAATTTGTTTGGTGCAGCAAAAAACATATTTTGGATCAAACTTTCTGATTAGGAAAAGTTCTGATTAAAAAGCAAGATATTTGTAGGTTTGGCCTTTTAAAAGTTTCAAAAAACAAAATCCTAAGAACAGACTGATTTTTTACCTAACCCTTTATTTAACACATATTTTATAGTTTACAACCAACAGAGGTAGGGTATACATTGGCCCTACCTACCTATTGCTCATGCTTTTTTAATGGTTCTTCTAAAATGACTACAAAAGAAAAGGAAACAATAGTCATTAAAGCAATAAACAAAAATCATAAAAGGAAAGGAGCAAAGTTTTTAGAATCCTTTCTTTTACTTGATTATTTTTTCCTTTTCCTATAACATATAGGAAAAATAGAAGCATACACATTTTACAAAAGTAATCACATAAAGTCTTTTTGGGTTTTTTTTGGTAAAAGCATATGGGAATTGTATATCATTCCCAATGATATAGCTCAAGATTTCATTCTGCACATATATTTTAAAGATTATGCTTTATGGCCAATGGAATAATCAGTAAAATATAAGATGCAGATTTCCTTTTTTCCTTGAAAAAAGTACCTATGATGAATATACATTCATAAGATGTCATTTTAGTCCAACAATTAATACCCATATAATTGTTTTTTATTTTACCATCTTCCAAGTGAGCAGTATCAAGTCAAATTACTATCCACTTTGTGGCTAATGTGTATTCTGTTTAATTATGATTTATATAATCAAAATGTGGCCACAATAAGACTCTATGCATACATACTACTAGTGTAAATATTTAGAAAATGAAATAATTTATTACTCTATGCACACATACTATTAGAGAGAATATTTGGAAAGTGAAATAATTTATTAATATTGTTCTAAAAGGATTTTATAAAACCCAGTATTTGTTTGATTCATGTAACAGCAAAATTAGAAATATCAGTAAATAACTGTTGGCATTTATGCTTCCTATAAACATCAGCAGAGCTATAAACAAAAACATACATGTAAAACAGTAAATAATTAAATCCCCTGAGACACAATAAATTAGAACAGCTTTTTAGAACACAAAGATGAAAAAAAACATTAATCTTTAACCACTTCGGTACCGGCATCGACTATAGTTGACAGCCACAGATGAACGCAAGCGTCGACTTTAGCCGACAGCGTGATATGAA
>CAUYPO010093627.1:0-11690 GCA_963574435.1 Cheirogaleus major | reverse complement strand
AAAAATATATACAGAAAAAATTAGCCGGGCATGGTGGCGCATGCCTGTAGTCCCAGCTACTCGGGAGGCTGAGGCAGTAGGATCGCTTGAGCCCAGGAGATTGAGGTTGCTGTGAGCTAGGCTGATGCCACGGCACTCACTGTATCCTGGGCAACAAAGTGAGACTCTGTCTCAAAAAAAATAAAATAAAATAAAATAAATAGTCTTCCTGAAATGTTAGTGATAAAGCAATGTCCAGGAAGCCTTAAGTTTGGGTATTTTCTTCAGGGTTTGCAAAATGCTTTAGCACACATTATTTTATTTAATTGGATCATCATATCAACCAAGTTGAGTATAGGCATGCAAAGAATGAAACATTTCAAGCAATGTTAAATTTAAAAATAACTGAAATGTAAGTCCTTAGATTCTTAAATCGTCAGTTCTTCTCTCTAAAGGGGAATTTCTTGGGTATGTTTCCAGAAGTATTTTATTAAGCATATATCAGCTCTTAGGGTGCAATCTCCATGTACTTTCTTCTCATATGCAAATGAGGAGTATACTACACTATTATTCTGCTGTTTTTTTGGAGGGGGGTCTGGTTTTTTTTTCTCTTTAAAAAACTTTTAATAGATTTAGGGGGTTCACGTTGAATTTAGATACATGTAAGTATTGTATAGTGGTGAAGTCTGGACTTTTAGTGTAGCCATCACTGAATAGTGTACATTGTACTGCATAGTTAATTTTTCATCCCTTACCCCCCCACCCTCCTCCTTTTTGAGTCTCCAATGTCCATTACATCACTCTGTCATTGCATAAAAAAAGTGTAGTGTTTTACATTGGAGTCTAATATTTTATTGTATCAAGTATCCCAAACTTAATTACTTCTGATGGGTGGATATTTGGGTCGTCTTCAGTATTTTGCTGTAATAGCTGATGCTCTTGGGAACATACTTTACATGATGAACTTTTTTTCTCCCCACATAAATAACAAATAAATTCCAAGGAGTAGAATTGCTGTGTCAAAGGCTATATGTTTTTAGTTCTGCTAAATACCGTAAAATTGCTTTCCAAAAATATGTTAACCAATGCATTCTCCACTGTTGGTGTATGAGAGTAACTTTTCCCTACACCATGATCGATTCAGCACATGAATAATTTTTAAAATTTTGTTAATAAGATAGGGACCAAAAAAAGCTTAGTTTTACTTGAAGTGTTTTTTTCTTTTTAAGAAACAGAGTCTCACTCTGTCATTCTATCACAATCCAGCCAGGCTGGATTGCAGTGGTGCAATCATAGCTCACTGCAGCCTTGAACTCCTGGGCTAAGGCAATCCTCCTGACTCTGCCTCCTGTAGCTAGGACTACAGGTGTGTGCCACCACGCCTGGCTAATTTTTAAAATTTTTTGTAAAGAGGGGGTCTTGCTGTGCTGCCCAGGCTGGTCTTAAACTCTTGGCCTCAAGCAATCCTCCCTCAGCCTCTGAAAGTGCTGGGATCACAGGCGTGAGCCACTGTACCAGCTTACTTGAAGTTTTTGAATTGACTTGATATTGAGCATTTCCCCCCAAGTGTTTCTAGGGTATTTGCATTGAATTTTTAAAAACTCTGGTAATATTTATTGCCTGACTTTTCATAGAGTTATTGGTCTTTTTCTTTTTTTTAATTTGTAAGAACTCATCATATATTAAAGAGAGAAAATTAGCCCTTTTCTGCCATATGTGTTTCAAATATTTGTTCTCAGTTGTTTATAGTGTTTATGAGCAACCTTCTACATTAAATTAGGTAGAAATTAGATTAATTAGAAAGTATGCTTAATCAGAAACAGTAAGGATTTACGGACTGGCAGAATGGCATGAGAGAGAGCAAGATTTCAGAGAAAAGGTCAGATGTTTAGTCATGGATCCAGTACTTTCTAGCTTTGTGACCTTGGACAATCACTTAATGTCAGGGAATCTCACTTTCCTCAACTACAGAGTGTGGATTATTACAATACTTCCTCATAGAGTCGTGAAGATTTAGTGACATCATGTACCTGAAAGTGCTCTATAAATAGTACTAAGTGATTTTTTTTTATTATTGATTTGATAACTGAGTTATCTTGCACATCGTAATATAATACTTTGAGAAATTGGAATTTCTGTCTTCAGTTAGTTTTTCAGAAGACAAAATTAATTATCATATCTCAGATATTTTTCTGCTTTTAACATATCTCATGATTTCTGCTGATTCCATAATTAGGGAAGACTAGTTTCTTTCTAACCGTGGGACTAGGAAAAAAAGATATGGTTTAATACTGCTAATGAGTAATAAAGGCTAATACTAAAATGGAAAAGTAAAATAATTATGTTAAAATGCTAAGACTATACCTTATTTCCTTTTTCAAAATTTCAGTGGAAAAAATTTGCTAAAATGCAGTTTTATTTGCAGTTTTTGTAGATTATAAAGATAGGATGTTTTCAGTTTTATGTATCTGTAGAGAGAATGTGTAGAATTAGAGCTTTAAAATTTTTGATCTGGAAAGAACCTAGACATCATCTAGCCCAAGGCCTGTTTTTACAGATGAGGAAGTGAGAAATTCTGAGAAGCAAAGCAACTAGCTTGAATCATGTGGCCATTGCAGAACAAAAGGGAAGAACTCTTCTGTCTCTGTCTCCCAGCTTCCCTTTCACCATCCTATGACATTTTGGGTGCATAGGTTGCATGTCTACATATTTGGGGTTTATGACAATAGCTATACCCCTAAACTTGTCAGATAAGCAGCCATGTTTCTTGAACCTAGGGGGTAATAAGTTGCTCTAAAATTTTGCTTTTTTGGAGAGATGATTTTAAGCTGGATTTTAAAAAAAACAGGCTTTAAAAACTCTTCCTATACTTCATTTTACACTGAGTTTTAATATTCTACTAAGCATTTTAAGTCTTTTTTTCCCCCTATTTACTTCAGG
Source organism: Cheirogaleus major (assembly GCA_963574435.1). Classification (NCBI taxonomy): domain Eukaryota; kingdom Metazoa; phylum Chordata; class Mammalia; order Primates; family Cheirogaleidae; genus Cheirogaleus; species Cheirogaleus major. Next base: position 8,771 of record CAUYPO010093627.1, on the reverse strand, counting down.
TTTTTATGTAGTAAGGACATTTTAGGAGAATCTAAGTAGGAAATATGTTCAAGTTATTATGCTATAACAATACATGTTTTTTCTGTTGATTTTCAAGTATAATATATACTTAACACATTCAGAATTGATCCAAACTGTAAAAACATTTTAGCACTAAATTATTTCTCTTTTTTTCTCCTTGAAAATGTTAGTTTTGTTTTTTTTTTTAGGTTGAATGTTGATATTAAAGAAATAAATACCAGATTAATTGGCATGTTTTTCCTATTGTTGGAGTGATTTTAATTTTAATTTATTTTGGTTATTTTTCTTCAAACTATGTTGAGTTCATGTAAAATATTAATTGAAATGAAATTTGCTTGCAAGTTTCCTTATATTAAAAGAAAAAAGGCTGCAGGTCATTCCTCCATCTCCCCACCCACCCTTCTCATAGCAGAAGCAATGCCCCAATTTGGTGATAGTAACTGAAAACCATTGACATCAGCTAGCAATGCAGTTTTGCTATCATGCTAGATAGAGTAATACACAGTAAACATAGTAAAGCAAATTAATCTTGGACAGTGAACATTTTGAAAAGTGAGAGATGAGCCAACAGGGGAGACAAGATAAGGTTGGAAGCTGAGTGTCACAAATGAAAAGATTGACAGCAGGTAGTTTCTTGGTGCTGAGACTAATTGATATTGTCAAAATTGAGCTATATCATTTCCACCGAAAGCCACAGTTTCTATTAGAAAAGTGCTATGAAATAAGATATTAAAGGCTATTTAAATATTTTTCTGAACCCCAGACAATAGGAGGAACAGTTGTGAGAGCCAGTTGCTAAGGACTACCCATTTCCTACTTTCTCCTTCCTCTTAGCAACAACATTGCCAACCTTTGGATCATTGCCAACCTTCAGAAATCCCTGTCCTTGGAAGCAGAATAAGTGAAGCCAGCATTTATTCCCTAAGCATTTAAAATGAGAAAACCTTTAAAATGAGAAAAATCTTTAAAATTAAAAAAGCTATACATGCTTATTTTAAAAAATGCAGATAATAGATGTAAAGAAGAGAATAAATGTTATTCATAACCCTACAACCCAGAAATAACCACTGCTAACAATTTGGTGTACATTCTTTGAAAGTATCATTTTATGCTTAAGTTGCAATTTTATTTTTTTTGCTGTATATATCCTGAGTATCCTTTAAATCAGACATCCTCAAACTATGGCCCGCAGGCCACATGTGGCCCGCCAAGGACATTTATCTGGCCCACTGGGTGTTTTTGCTGCCGCTGCCTGTCCTGCTTAGCAGCCGACTTGTCCCGGGCCCACAGTGCGCACTCTCCAACGGTCTGAGGGACAGTGAACTGGCCCCCTGTTTAAAAAGTTTGAGGACCCCTGCTTTAAATCAATAAATAGTCAATGTTATCATTTTTTCATGAATGCATAGCATTCCACTGGAAGCTTGTACTGTAATTTAGGTAGTTTCCAAATGATGGAGCTTTAGGTTGCTTCAATTTCTTTTTCCTCATATAAACAATGCTGCAGTAAATCAGCAAATATTGAATACCTACTCTGTCAAGAATGTGCTAGATGCTCAGGACAGAAGGATATGAAGTACCCATCTCCTGCATTTAGGGACTCAAAGAGGAAACAGGCATGGAAATGTGTAACTGCAATACTGTGTGAAGTGGACAACAACAGAGCTACATACAGAGGCCAGTGTTGGCACTAGGATGGGGTGACCCCTTCTGCTTGGGTGCACTGTGAGAAACTTGACCAAGGATGACAGACTTAGTCCTAAAGTATGAGCAATTGTTTTACAAAATCACGTGGGAGAGCTGGTTAAGATTGCTCCTTTCCACTTATATCCCCTACAGAGCATGATTCAGAAGGTCAAGGGTGGGTCCCCAGGCAGTCTTGGTGCAGGTGGCCTATTCTTTACACTTTGAAAAATAGACAGAGGGCACATGAAGGGACCAGAGTGGAGCACTGAATTGAAAAGGGGGTTGCTGCCAGATGGTGGAGGACCTTGAACTTAGGGCTTTAGACTTTATTTGATAGGTGAAGGGAACTCATTGGAGGTTTTGAATGTCATTATTAGAGCTGTGTTTTAGGCGAGCTAATCTGATGCGCAGAATATTATGGAAATGTTTTCCCTGCTTCTTGTGCAGAGGTAATCAACTCTTCTTGGTTTGCTGGTTATTTTTATCAACAATAAATCAGAACTAAGTGCCTGCTGGACAGGGGACAGTGCTTCTCAAATTTGAATGTGCTTATGGATCACCTGGAATCTTGTGAAAATGTAGATTCCTATTTCTATTTAGTAGGTCAGGGGTAAGGCCTGAGGTTCTGCTTTTCTAACAAGTTCCCTGGTGATATCAATGGCCCACATCTGTGCACTACACCATCATAGAAGATGTGCCAGGAGAGGGTTTTCGATTAAGTCGGAATTTCTACTTTATTCTTTACATATGAGTGTGCCTATGATCTCAGGACTTTAGTAAGCTCACTTTGCAATCTGTTATGATAATATCCCCAACAAAGTTATATTTCAGTTGACCCCTTTCTCTGTACAAATAACATCCTGTTTACTCATGATTTACTATGTGAAAGCTTCAATGCAGAGCCAACTAATATGTATGTAACTCAGAGCCAACTTTCTAGTTAAGTCTTAAGCCTTTTCAAAGAACTGAAAAACGCTATTGAGTAGGAGGAACTTTCACAGAATAAGAGGTTTGAAGTTGGTTAACTGTACTGAGTCACAAAACTACTACTGCTTATTTCTTGGTATAGTTGTTCCTTAATCAAATTCCTCAATCAGATACAACCAATGGATGAATTAAAAAGTAGAATTTACAATATCTGTAACTTTACAGTACCTTTTTTGTTTGCCTTATCCTTTATCTCATCAGATTTGAAATCCATTTGGTCCAAAATAGATTCTGTATGTTGGCTAGAGAACATAAATATCCTTTAGGCAAGAACAATTAAAAAAAACCTATGAAGTAGTATCTTGTCCAGTGTTCTTCAGTAAACTCAGTGCCATGGTATATTTGCTGTAGGATTTGGGTGGGATAGGTGGCAACTAAGTATACACAGGGAAAATAAGGTATGCAAGGAGCATGCACCTTTTACATTCATATAACACTGCAGGGTTTATTCAAGTCGGCTCCTTCATCTGACCCTCATAACAATCATGTGAGATAGGCAAAGCAGGCATTATTATCCCCCCTATTTTACAAATGTGAGAAGACAGACTCAGAGAGGTGAAATGATTTGGCTAAGGTCAAAAGCAAGTCATTGTCAATGCCTGTTCTAGGTACTTTTTGTCTCAGCATGTAAAATTCAAACTCAAAGTAAGTTAGGTGCTTAAATGCTCTTAAGTTAGCTGGGCTTTACAAGGCTACTTACCACAGCCTTTCTATGTATCTGTTAGAGAAATAGCTTCAAGCAACAGAAAGCTTGACTTAAAGTGGTTTAAACAAATAGAAGTTTAATGTTTCTTTTATAACTGGAAGCTAGAGGTAGGCAGTTGCTGGTGCAGGTTCTGCTGCTCAATGACCCAGGCTCTTTCTAACCTTTTGCTCTGCTGTTCTTGTAGGCATTGACTTTCTTTCTCAGGTTTGTCTCCTCATAGTTGCAAGATGTCTGCCCTAGCTCTGGCAGAAAGGTGTTGGAATGTGTGTGCAGTGAGGAGGGGGGGGGGGTGCCAGTCTAATCTGTCCCTCTTATCAGGAAAACAAAAAGCTGCCTAGAAATTCCACCAGCTGACTTCTATGTAAGTCATATTGTCCAGAGATTTGTCACATGTTCCCTTGTCCATCCTTTGTCCCACCCACGCCCAGTGAAAAGGCAGGGAAAGTGAATATTTAACTGTGTCAACCTTAAAAGTAAAGGTAGGCAAGAGAGAAAGAAAGGTGGTTGGCCATGGTGTTGAGGGAGCCAGCCTGCAGTGCCTGTCACAGGCTACTGCAATTCTCTCTGGAGCAAACAGCATTGGATGAACATTGAGTGAACATCCCTATGGTTTCCTGCCACTGTATGAATTTCGTGATTATTGCTTTAGGAGTGCTAGGCAGCTTTTTTCTGATTCATTTCCTGAGAAAGTCTAATTTAAATAATTCCCATTTCATTATTTTTATGTAATTACATGGGGGAGGGGGGTGTTGGGTTGTTTTTTCCTTGATAGTTCTTTGCCAGCATATCTATTCCATGAGATTATTTGTGTAATAGTTACACATCTACTTTGTCATCCTTTGTAAATGTTTTGTGTAGACTTGTAACTTAGTAAGGAACAGGAATTAAAATGTGACTGCTTGTCTTTAAGAATTGTGTAGGATTCACAGGACTTGGATCGTGTGAGTGTTTGCCTAGAGCTGAGTGTTTTTATGAAGAAACACAGGCCTACTCATGAGGCTACTTTAAGCTGTAGCAAAGCAATGTTGTATATTATGTTTCCCAGGTAAGTAGAGTAGGAAGAGAAGTGTTGGAGTCAGATGGTCTTGTGCTATAATCCTGGGTCATCTCCTGAACTGTGGTTCTTCCTTTTTCAAGGGAGGTTAAGGGATTCATGACATGGCCGGTGACTGGCAGCACCAGAGAGCTGGTTTTAAAAAGGTGTTCATGGCATTTTAGCTCTCCTTTCTCTTTATAGCGCCTTGCTTCCCCTATGACACCCTGGCTTGTTGAACTTGGAAGCTGTCTATCTATTTCCCTCAATAAAAAGCTTTAGTTTTTGTTTCTTACAGAAAGGGGAAGTAATTTAGAAAATTTGGCCCAGTGGACTTCCCTTCTGATTAAATCCACAGCACTTCTGTCTAATGAGACAAATGCAAGTACTGGATAAAATTCTCATAAGTTATCACTTTGGAGAGAAGATACTGTCTATCCAGGGTGAAAGTGGTCCCTCCAAATGGAATCCATTGCCATCTGCCCCACCCTCCTTCATCTCCATCACCCTCATGGTACGTTGTCTTGAGTAAGAGAAAGTAAAAAGTGCCATTCTGGGGCTAGTTTGAAAGGAAAATAGGAATTAGGATGTGTGCATCTACTGCAAAATTGTAGGTAAATCAAAGATCAATCATTTTAATTTTTTTTTGTTGTATATTTTTCACAAATTTTCATGTATAGAAATTCATGTAATTCTTAATGAAGCTAGTGAGGACTACTTTCTGATTCAGTTGCTTTTGTGATATTTTATAATGCCGCTTATAAACTATAACTAAATGCTACCATCCCCTTGGTTTGATAGTTCCATTGAGGAATTCAGAAAATTTCATTATATGTATGTACTTTAAACAGTGTACTTTGGAAATTTTTTTTTTGCACAGATTTGGTAAACAACCAAGAAGCACTTCAATGATAAGTTGGATCTCATCATACAAGGCCCATTTGTGTTTAGTAGAAGCAACATGTGGAACTTCACAGTTTTGTATCAACAGTGATCATGAGAACCAAAATTAACATGTGAAATATGGGCCTTGAGTGAGAAGACTTGAGGGAGAATGAAACACATCAGTGAAGCTCTATGGCTTGGTGGTTTTGAAGTTTATCAGAACCATACCCTGCAATTCCTATTGAACTGATCATTTTTTGGTGATACTGTCACATACAATGATATATTTTTTGGTAATTGCCATCCTCATACAAGATTATATATCATCCTTTGTTTTACAGGCTGAAAAGCATTTTTGGAATGCCTAGCTGAGATTATAAATCTGAGTAACAGAAGAAAGTAAACTATGTATTAACAAAATTGGACCTATAACTTTGACCTAGTTGTCCCAGGCTTTCCCTGAACTAAGTGAGTCAGATTATAAACTGTACACTATTTAGTAGAAGCATTTGTATTCTACTCATACTCTGAATTTTAAATTGTTGCCACTGGTGTACAAATATATACCAAAATTCCATATTCCTTCAAGTGTAATGGATACTTAGTTTAAAAACTCTTAAACAGCTTTTAAAAAAAACAACTTCTGATTGTGTCATGATTGTGGGACATGTCAGACATCTGCATAAATAAGTGGAGAAGTATGTATGTGTGCATATGTATATAAAAGACTCACAGCAAACCCCATGTACCCATCTCCCAGCTTCAACAATTCACAGCTCATGGTTTACCTTGTTTCATCTGCTCCTCCTTCCACTGCATGCTTTCCCCATCCAGATGACTTTGAAGCATATCGTTTAATTTTACCCATAAATATTTCAGTATATGACTTTAAAAGATAAACACAATTCCCCAATATTAAAGAGTTTGAAATGGCTTTTTTCTGTGGTAGATTTGTAAAATGTGAGCAAGTTGCTTAACATTAGACATAATAAGTTGCAGATCCATATGTTTTTCACACATCTGTCTGTGTTCAAGCTCATTTTCTACAAACCTCCACTTTTACTGCTTAAAGTTTGGCAGTCTTTGTTTACATGTAATTTAGTTAAAATGCTAAAACAGCTTTGTGTTTGTTTTCCTTTCATTGGTGACTTTTTTCCTGGACAGAAATTGGTGTGTCCACAGAGTATTTGATCTCTGTTTTACATGGAAATATTAGCTCTAGGAATGATTACACATGACCTCTGATGACTCTCCAACTGTGCTTTTCTGTCTTAAAAAACCATCCTCTGTATTTTATAGATGGAAAGAAGATAAAAACCCCTAAATTTAAGATTTGGGGTTTAATACAGACATGCCATTTTCATTGGAAAACTACGTATTGCTTTTAGTGTTTTCTGATTAGGGTACAAAGTATGGCTAAACATTTTAGTAATGATACTTTTGGGGACAGGATTATGTCCTTCCTCTTTTTTTTTTTATTTTTGGTTAACCCTGTTATGTTTAGTATCTACTTGTGCTGGATTAGAGGATTTGATTTGACCTGGATGGATTTGCAGATTAATGTGTAAAGATGTACATTATAATGAATTTTTATTTTTGTGGAAGAGAAGGTAGGCAATTGAGAGTGTGTGTGATTCAGAGTGTGGTTTCTGGGCTTTGAGTATCTGCTCCATGTAGTCTTGGCTAAGTCATATAACTTCATAAGCCTCAGTTTCTTGCTATATCTATAGTATCACGATAATAAGAATACCTAATTTTTTTTTTGCTATGGATTACATGAGATTTAAAAACAAAAATTATCATTAATTTTGACTTAAATTCGATATAATATTTGTTACTGAACATTTTTTAATGCTGTAATAACTTGTTTAGTGACCCCAAACATAAGGATTGTTGGTTTCTGGATGTCAGATGAATATGCATTAAAGGATTATAAATTTAAAAATATTAAGGGGAAAATTTGTTATTCTGATGTCTGGTAGCTACTAAGCATTTTATATGAGAAGTTTTGTATATGTCAGATCTGTGATCCATTCAGCTCTAGTACTACAGATCTGATGTTGCCTCAAGAAGCATGTGATGGGGCCTGAAGCTGACGTTTACCATCTCAGAAGTAGCCTTAGTTTACCTTAAATCTCATTTAGATTCATGATTGTGAGTTTATTTAAGAAGGTCTTAAACATGTTCATGTCTTCAGTTTGTGCCATGTGTCATAATAAGAAGTTCAACAGGTTCATCATCTGTGTGTAGAGCAGCCGGGCATTTTGGCTAAAAGGCTTCTGTCCACTTTGAGAAGGTCCAGTTTAGTTGTAGTGTTCTGGCATTTGTTTCCTTGAGGACTGGGCCTTGCTGGCTCTTTCTGGTCCACTGGGCTTGGCATCCTGATTTGAACACCAAGGCTGTGGTTAGGTCGAATTTCAGGTCTTGCCTGGCTCTGTGGGTTCTTCTAGTCTTAGCTTTGCCATGGGGTAGGTTACCAGGCCCAAGGGCCTCAGTAGATCATAAAACAGTGGAACATACAGAACCAGGGAAGCAAGTATGAAACTGGAAATTGGAGAGACACCTACCTGCTTCATGGAGTTGCCAGATCCCATTCTTGGGTTCTGTGAACTTATAGCTTGTCATTCTCTAAGTGTACTTTGTTTTATTTTTATCAGGTTGGCATTTCACACCCCAGAGATGCTTAATGTGTCATTTGCAAAATTTGAAACATCAGATTACTCAGTCTCTTCTAGTCCTTTTATAAAATGTACAGCGAGGCTGATCTTGGCATCACTCCCAAGAAAATCCTCTTGTTTTGCCCTTCTATCTGAGAAGTACCTGTTTGTCCCTAACTTTGTGCTTTGTTTCTGAGTTTCATGTTTCCGATAGACTATTTCTTATAATACTTATAATTTATTAATATAAGATTGGGTATGTATGTATTTTGTGTGTGTAGATGTGTATTTCCTTGTTTCCTTGTTCCTTGGCTCAAACACCATGTGTTCAAATCTGAATTCTGATGCTTACAAATTGGTTATATTCACTTTTCTCAGCTTAAGGATAACAATAGTACTTATTTCATCAAGTTGCTGTATGAACTTCATATTGTACTGTAGAGCATTCAGCACAGTACCTTCCATCCTACACATCACAAAATATTACTAGTTTTGTTACAGTCATCATTATACCAACATATCCTCTTTGACCAAAATAACAGCATGTTTATGACTCCTTTTTGTCATATTCCTATTTGATCTTCAGTATTTATTGAGTGTCTAGTAGACAGCTCAAGTACTGTTTTCTATACACTGGGGATAGAGTGTTAAGCAAAACGGAACCTTTGCTCTCATGGAACTTACATTCCAGTGGAGGAGAAAGACAGTACTTACATAAGTATAACGTTAGTAGTGATAAGTATGATGAGGAATTTTTAGACACATATATAGTAATCTATATACATTTAGGTTGTCATTT
>CAUYPO010093626.1:0-31109 GCA_963574435.1 Cheirogaleus major | reverse complement strand
AGATAAATAATGCCCCAAAACCTTCCTTTTTTCATGAATGGGGAGCCCTGGCAATAAGCACAAGAGGTTCTAAGTGAACATTTCTGACTGAATCACTTCAAATATGTAAGAATTTTAAAATAGACCTTTGAAACAACTGATCTATTGGTTCTTTCTTTCGTTCTTTCTTTGTGTGTTGCTTTCTTTCGTTCTTTCTTTTTTTTTTTTTTTTTTTGAGAGAGAATCTCACTCTTTGGCACAGGGTAGAGTGCCGTGGCATCAGCCTAGCTCACAGCAACCTCAATCTCCTAGGCTTAAGCGACCCTCCTGCCTCAGCCTCCTGAGTAGCTGGGACTACAGGCATGCGCCACCATGCCAGGCTAATTTTTTTATATAGATATATTTTTTAGTTGTCCAGCTAATTTCTTTCTAATGTTTTAGTAGAGACAGGGTCTCGCTCTTGCTCAGGCTGGTCTCGAACTCCTGAGCTCAAATGATCTTCCCACCTCGGCCTTCCAGAGTGCTAGGATTACAGGTGTGAGCCACCATGCCCGGCCTGACCTATTAGTTCTTAAGCACTCAATGCACATTTTAGGATTATTTCCCAAAATATATTCTGTAGAAAGACTGTAAATTTACATAAATAAATATAAGAGTGAAAAATGCTTAATTTTTAAAATAAAATTTGAACATGTCAAATTTTTGGAGGCATGGAAATAACATTATTTGGTAAACATTCAAAGACACTGAAAGCTTATTCTAATAAGGTTTTAAGTTCCAGTTCCTATTAAATAAATAAAACTAGACACAAAAACAAATACCTTGTGTTCGTCTAATCATTCAACTCAAAATACCCTAAAAAATTTACTTGTGTTTTAAAAGTTAAATTGATGCTAAACTGAGAAAAAATGCATGTTATTTATTTACTCCAAAGCAAGTCATGAAAATATTATCTTTGCATTGTTCAGATAGAAACATTGTACTGTGATGTCTTAGCAGCTGACAGAATCTTTTTTATTTGCTTTGTAATGTCATTTTACGTATTGTTTTAAGGGACGCTGATTGTGTTTTACGTTATTTAAGGCCCCCAAAATTAATCACACATGGAACTTTACTAATAATCAAAATGTATGCATAGGGACCCAAAAGGGCTAACATATCACAAATGTATTGATCTACCAAAAATATATGCCAAATATGAGTACTTATTTGTAGCCACATAACTGATAACTGTAAAGACTAGGAACAGAAGTTGCTTCAAAGTGAGTAACATAAATTTAGGTCTGGAGTAATCTAACAGGATGTTTCTGTTCTTGTCAGAAAGTTAAAATAGTTTCTCAAATGATTGCACTTCTCAAGGTTACACACTCACAAGATTCCTTAAAGACACTCTCTGCTTATTTATCTGTCTTCTCAACATCAGACTAAAAGCCTTAATGTTTTGTTTTAATTTTACAGCCTCCTTGGATGTAAGATTAGGTCTTATTCATTGGATATAGATGCACTATAGGCCACAAGGATGAAGTGATATCAATTAGTCCCTTTGTAAGCTAATTTTACTTAAGGGTTTTCCTTTCTGACATATTCTGTACAAGTATTTAATTGCACACATCTATTCACTTATATTTCTAATTAAACTTTTGTGCTTGCAGTTATTTTTTCTTTTGTTTCATTTATTTCTTATTTGCATGTATTTATGGGATAGAAGTGCAATTTTGCTACATTGCATTGTGGCTAAGTCAGGGTCTTCAGAGTATCCATCACTGGAAAAATGTACATTGTACCCACCAAGCAACCTCACATCATCCACACCCTCCCACCTCCCACCACTCTGAGTCTCCATAGTCCATGAGTCTACACTCGGCTTTCATGTATACACATTATTGAGCTCCCTTTTGTGAGAACATGAGGTATTATTTGTTTTACTGTGTCTGGGTTGTTTTGCTTAAGATAATGGCCTCCAGTTTTATCCATGTTGCTGTAAAAGACATGATTTCATTCTTTTTATGGCTGAATAGTATATTAGTGTATATACTATATACATAATATATTATATAATAGTATATGTGGACATATACCACATTTTATTTATCCAATATTCCATTGATGTACATTTATATTGATTTCATATCTTTGCTATTGTGAATAGTGCTGCAATAAACATATGGGTGCAGGTATCTTTTTTATATATTGATCTCTTTTTCTTTGAGTAGATACCCAGCAGTGGGATTGCTGGATCATATGGTAGTTCCATTTTTAGTGCTTTGAGGAATCTCCATATTGTTTTCCATAGAGATTGCACTAATTTACATCCCCACCAACAGTGTATAAGAGTTCACTTTTCACCTCATCTTCACCAGCACCTAGTATTTTTGTCTTTTAATCAATAATCATTCTGATTGGTATAAGATGACATTGCATTGTGGTTTTAATTTGCATTTCTCTGATGAATAATGATGTTGAACTTTTTTTCATATGCTTGTTGACCATTTGTTTGGCTTGTTTTGAAAAAAATCTGTTCATGTCCTTAGCCCAGTTTTTAACGGGGTTGTATTTTTGTTGTTGCTATCGTTGTTGCTGTTGAGTTGTTTGAGGTTCTTGTAAATTATGAATATTAGTCCACTGTCAGATGTATAGTGTGCAAATATTTTCTCCCACTCCACAGGTTGTCTGTTCACTCTGTTGATTATTTCTTTTGCTGTGCAGAAGCTTTGTGGTTAAATTAAGTCCTATTGCCCATTTCTGGTTTTGCTACCTATGCTTTTGAGGTCTTAGTCATGAGTTCTTTGCCTAGATAATGTTCTCAAAAGGTTTCCCTAGATTTTCTTCCAGTACTTTTATACTTTAATGCCTTGCATTCAACACTTTATTTTTTAATTTGAACATATTAAGGAGATGCAAAGGGTTTTGTTACATGGATATCTTGTATGATGCTTAAGTTGGGGTTTTTAGAGTGCCCATCACAAGAATAGTGTCCATTATACCTGATAGGTAAGTTCTTATCCCTCACCCCCATCTCCATCCTCCAACATCCTTTACATCTCTTTATGCCCATGTGCCTATTGTTTAGATCCTAAATATTAGTAAGTACACGTGGTGTTTGTTTTTCCATTCTTGAGATACTTTAGTTAGGATAATAGTCTCCAGTTCCATCCAAGTTTATGCAAAAGACATTAATTCATTGCTTTTAATGGCTGAGTAGTACTCCATGGTGTGTGTGTGTGTGTTTGTGTGTGTGTGTGTGTGTGTACATATATCCCATTTTCTTTTTCTATTCATGAATTGATGAACACTTAGGTTGATTCCATATATTTGCTATTGTTAATTGTGCTGCAATAAACATCTGGGTGCAGGTATATTTTTATAAACAGACTTATTTTCTTTTGGGTAGATACCCAGTAGAGGGATTGTGGAATCAAATGGTAGGTCTACTTTTAGGTATTTGAGGAATTTCCATATTGCCTTCCATAGTGGATTTACAAGTTTACATTACCGCCAATCGTGTATAATCATTATCTTTTCACAGCATCCACCTGAGCCTCTATTTTTTTGTGACCTTTTAATAGTAGCCATTCTGACAGGAATAAGGTTGTATTTCATTTTGGTTTCAATTTGCATTTCCTTGATTATTAGAGATGTTGAGAATTTTTTATGTTTTTTGGCCAGTCGTCTATTCTCTTTTGAAAAACTTCTGTTCATGTCTTTACCCACTTTTTAATGCAGTTGTTCATTTTTTCTTGCTGATTTGCTTTGAGTATTTTGTAGATTCTGAATATTAGCTCTTTATTGAATGCACAGTTTGTGAATATCTTCTCTCATTCTGTAGGTTTTCTATTTACTCTGTTGATTATTTCCTTTGCTGTGTAGAAGCTTTTTAATTTAATTAAGTCCTACTTATTTGTTTTTGTTATTGTTGTATTTGCCTTTGGGGTCTTACTCATAAATTCTTTGCCTAGGCCGGTATCTTGAAGAGTATTTTCTTTGTTTTCTTCTAGAATTTTATGATCTCATGCCTTACATTTAAGTCTTTTATCCATCTTGAATTAATTCTTGTATATCGCGAGAGATAGGGTTCTGCTTCATTCTTCTGCATATGGCTATCCAGTTTTTGCAGCACTGTTTATTGAATAGTTCTTTCTTCAGTGTTTGTTGCTGTCCGCTTTGTTGAAGACTAGTTGATGGTAAGTAAGTGGTTTTATTTATGGGTTCTCTATTCTGTTCAATTGGGTTATGTCTCTACCTTTATACCAGTACCATGTGATTTTGGTTACTATAGCCTTGTAGTATAATTTGAAGTCAGGTAATGTGATGCTTCCTGATTTTTTCTTATTGACTAAGATTACTTTGGATATTTATGCTCTTTTTTTTGGTTCAGAATGATGCTTAGAATTATTTTTTGGTATGTGAAATATGACTTTGGTATTTCGATGGGAATTGGATTGAATCTGTTAATCACTTTTGGCAGTATGTACATTTTAGTGATGTTGATTCTACCAATTCATGAGCATAGAATATTTTTCAATTTGTTTGTGTCATCTACAATTTCTTTCATGATACTTTATAGTTCTCTTTCTCATGATCGCCTTGGTTAAGTATATTCCTTGTTATTTTATTTTCTTTGTAGATTTTGTAAATGGGATCAAGTCCTTTGTGCAATGCTCAGCTTAACAGTTGTCAGGACATAGAAATGCTACTGATATGTGCACATTGATTTTTTAACCTGAGCCTTTGCTGAATTCATTTATCAATTTTAGGAATCATTTGGTGGAGTCTTCAGGGTTTTTTAGATACAATATCATATCATCAGTGGACAGGGATTGTTTAACATCCTCTTTCCTGATTTAGATGTCTTTTAGTTCTTTTTCTTGCTTGATTTCTCTGGCAAGGACGTCCAGTACTATACTGAATAGAAATGGTGAGAGTGGGCACCACTGTCATTGTCCAGTTTGTAGGGGGAATGTTTTCAAATTGCTCCCATTCATTATGATGTTGGCTGTGGGATTGTCACGTGTATATGACATATGTGTGTGTATATATATATACATCATATGTATATATAAATAAATATACATACATTATATATATATATAACTTTTGCAATTTTGAGGTATGTTACCTCTATGCCTATTGTATTGATGTCTTTTATTAGGAAAGGGTGCTGGATGTTACTGAATGCCTTTTCTGCATCCATCGAGATGATCATATGGTTTTTGATTTTGCTCTTGTTTATATAGTGAATAACATTTATTAATTTGCATATGTTGAACCATTCTGGCATCCCTCAGATGAACTGCACTGGATCATGATGAATTGTCTTTTTGACATGCTGTTGAATTTGGTTTGCTAGAATTCTGTAGAGGATTTTTGCATCTGTGTTTATCAAGGATATTGGTCTATAGTTCTTTCTTTATTTTTATATTTATTGTTGTGCTATATTACTGATTCAATCTCACTACTCCTTATTGGTCTTTTCAAGAGTTCTATTTCTTCTTGGTGCAACCTGAAAATGCTGTATGTTTCCACCGATTTATCAATTTTCTATACATTTTCCAATTTGTGAGAGGATAGTTGCCCATAATAGTCCCTAATGATCTTTTGTACTTTTTTTTTGCAATATGTTGTAGACTTTATTGAATTATAATACAATCCTTACCTTCTGCAGATTTCTTCTTAAGAGTTTACTGCTCACTTGTTACATTACTTGTTCAGAAGTGAAAATATTTAAGAAACTAGTGACTGGTATAGAGGACCCTTTTTTTCTTATTTTTTAATAATTATTATTTCAGCATATTACAGGGGTACAAATGCTTAGGTTATACATATATCCTTTGCCCCACCTGAGTCAGAACTTAAAGTATGTCCAATCCCCAAATGGTGAACACCACACCCATTAGGTGTGCATATACCCATTCCCTCCTACCTCCTCCCATCTGCCTGACACCTAATGAATGTTATTACTATATGTGCACTTAAGTATTGATCAGTTAATATCAGTTTGATGGTGAGTACATGTGGTGCTTGTCTTTCCATTCTTGTGCTACTTCACTTAGTAGAATGTGCCCCAGCTCTATCCAGGAAAATACAAGAGGTGTTAGATCACCATTGTATTTTGTGGCTAAGTAGAACTCCATTGTATACATATACCACATTTTATTAATTCACTCATGTATAAATGGGCACTCAGGTTGCTTCCACATCCTTGAAATTGTGAATTGTGCTGATATAAACATTCTAGTGCAGATGTCTTTTTTATAGAAGGTCTTTTGTTCTTTTGGGCAGATGCCCAGTAATGGGATTGCTGGATCAAATGGTAGTTCTACTTGTAGCTCTTTGAGGTATCTCCATAATACTTTCCACAAAGGTTGCACTAGTTTGCAGTCACACCAGAAATATATGTGTGTTCCTATCTCTCTGCATCCACACCAGCATTTATTGTTTGGGGACTTTTTGATAAAGGCTATTCTCACTGTGGTTTTGATTTGCATTTCCCTGATTATTAGAAATGTTGAGCATTTTTTCAGGATTGTTGGCGATTTGTTTGTCTTCTTTTGAAAAGTTTCTGTTCATGTCCTTTGCCCACTTCTTAATGAGGTTTTTTGATTCTTTATTGCTGATTTTTCTAAGTTCTATATAGACTCTAGTTACCAGCTCTTTATCAGATGTGAAGCATACGAATATTTTCTCCCATTCTGTAGGTTGTCTGTTTGCTCTCATGATAGCTTCTTTGGCTGTGTAGAAGCTTTTTAATTTGATCAGTACCATTTATTTATTTTTGTTGTTGCTGTGATTGCCTTTGGGATCTTCTTCATAAATTATTTCCTGAAGCCAATATCTATAAAAGTTTTCCCAACATTTTATTTTAGAATTCTTATAGTTTCCTGTCTTAGGTTTAAGTCTGCTATCCACTGTGAGTTTATTTTTGTGAGAGGTGAGAGGAGTGGATCCTGTTTCAGTCTTCTACATGTGGCTATCCAATTTTCCAGTACCATTTATTGAATAAGGATTCCTTTCCCCAGGGTATATTTTTATCTGCTTTGTCAAAGATGAGATGGCATTGTGAAGATGGTTTTATATCTGGGTTCTCAGTTCTGTTCCATTGGCCTCTGTCTCTGTTCTTGTGCCATTAGTATTCTGTTGTATTTACTATAGCCTTGTAGTATAGCTTAAAGTCTAGTAAATTGACGCTTCCCAATTTGTTCTTTTTGCTTCAGGTTGCTTTGGCTATATGGGATCTTCTCTGGTTCTGTACTAAGCACAGAATATTTTTTTCTAGATCTGCAAATAATGATGTTGGTATATTAACAGGTATTTCATCGAATCTGTAGATCACTTTGGGTAGTGTAGACATTTTAACATTGTTGATTTTGCTAATTCATGAACATGGTATGGTTTTCCACCTGTTTACATCCTCTGCTATTTCCTTCCTCAGTGTTTTATAATTCTCCCTGTAGAGGTCTTTCACTTCTTTAGTTAAATATGTTCCTAGGTATTTTATTTTCTTTGTATTATGAAAGTTATTGAGTCTTTCATTTAGTTCTCGGTTTGACTGTTGTTGGCGTATAGGAATGCTACTGATTTGTGTACATTGATTTTGTAACCTGAGACATTGCTGAATTTGTTTATCAATTCAAGTAGTCCCATGGAAGAATCTTTGGGATTTTCTAGATATTAGATCATATTGTCAGCAAAGAGCGATATTTTGACCTCTTTTGCCCTCATTTGGATTCCCTTGTTTTCCTTCTCTTGTCTGATTGCTCTTACTAGGACTTTGACGCTATGTTGAATAGAAGTGATGATAGGGGGAAACTTTGTTTGGTTCCAGTTCTAAATGGGAACGCTTTCAATTTTTCCCCATTCAGTATGATGTTGGCTGTGGGTTTGTCATAAATGGCTTTTATTATTTTTAGATAAGTCAAGCCTATGCCTATTTTGCTAATTGTTTTTATCATAAAAGGGTGCTGAATTTTGTCAAATGCTTTTTCTGTGTCTATTGATAGGATCCTACGGTCTTTCTTTTTGCCTGTATTTATGTGGTGAATTACATTTATAGATTTAAGTATGTTGAATCATCCTTGCATCTCTCGGATCAAGCCCACAAATAAACACAATAGATGCACCTCTTGCTAGATTGATGAGAAGCAGAAAAGAATGGACTCTAATGAGCTCAATCAGCAATGAAAAAGGAGAAATTACAACTGATAGCATGGTAATACAAAATATCATCTATGAATACTATAAAAATCTCTATGGACATAAACTTGAAAATGTGGAGTAAATGGACAAATTTTTAGAAACAGAGAGTCTCCCTAGGCTCAATCAGGATGAAATACAATTCCTGAATCAACCAGTATCAAGTACCAAAATTGAAGCAGCAATGTAAAACCTTCCTAAAAAGAAAAGTTCCAGACCAGACAATTTCACACCGGAATTTTACCAGACCTACAAAGAAGAACTGGTGCCTATTCTGCAGAAATTATTCCACAACTTTGAGAAGGAAGAAATCCTCCCCAACATGTTTTATTAATCTAGCATCACCCTGATACCAAAACCCGGAATGGACGTGACCAAAGAAGAAAACAACAGGCCATTATCCCTTATTAATATAAATGCAAAAATTCTCAAGAAAATTCAGAGCAAACCGAATTCTGGTGTTTATCCAAAAAATAATCCATCAAATAGGTTTTAATAGCAAAATATGTTGTCATATAACAAGATAAATGAGTAAGACAGATTACAGGATTAGTGTGTGAGGATTATACTCTCACTTCTCTGTAATTTCTGAATTTGATTGATTCAGGTTTTTTTTTTCATTCTTAGCCACATAACAAGATGGCTATAGATGGTCTCATAATCAGTCCAGACATGGCAATATCCAGCTACAAATTATTGGCTTTTTATTTGTTTTTTTTTTCTTAGGAGCGAGGAAAGTGTTCCAAGAAGTCCTTTAGAGCTGTGGTCCTGAACCCTCGGGTTGTGGACTGGTACTAGTTGTGGCCTGTTAGGGACCAGGCCACAGAGTACCACAGCCCCTGCCTTCTACCCCACCTCCACTGGTCCCTGGTGCCAAAAAGTTTGGGGACTGCTGCTTTAGATGACTTCACTAATATGTCATTGGTCACATGGATATTCTTAATCCAATCATTGGTAAGAAGGCTGTGATTGCCACGAGTGAATTGAACTAAATTTTATCTACCTTCTAGAAGTAGGAATCAGGTCAGCTTTCCCTGAAATACATGATTATATGCTAGAGGGTGGATAACTGAAAAACAGCATTCTCCTAGGAAGAGGTAGAACAGACATGTAGCAAGGTCAGTTGCATCATCTTAAGCAGCTGTTAAGAATATCAAATAAGAATGGTTTGAAATAAAAGATTCAGTTGACATTGAAGAGAAACATCAAGTGTAAGATTTGAGATTCTGGTATCTATTGTAAGTTCTCATGCTTTAAAAAAGATGTGTCCTTAGGCAAGTCATTAAAGCTATCTGATCCTTAGTTTTTCTACAAACATATGGATGTTATTACTTTTCATTATTCAAATAGACATTGTGATGATAAAATGGAGTAACAGATATAAAAGCTCTTTTACATATAAATATTATCTTATTTTAAAAAATTATATTTAGTTACATTTGAGAAAGGAGATTCAACTTTTGTATGTGGTAATCAGTAAAATTAGACATGATTTGTTAAAAAGACAAAAAGGAAATTTTATATTATATTTTTATAATAACGTTGGTAGTTCTCTTCTATATTGTATTAAAAGATGAAATGAGTCAAACAATCTGAAGCCTATTTTTTTATTAGTAGGGCTTCTTTAAGATGGTTACCTATATTTTTGATGAGTTTGCAACCATGAGAAGGGTCTGAAATCTAGCAACTCAAAGTCGACATAATGCTTACAGTAACATAAATGACAAAGTGTCAGTGATAACTGAGATGACAAATGACAACGTGCATATTAATAAGCACGAGATGACATTCAATCACTGTCCAATATTCTTAGTCATGTTGAAGGACAATGCAATCTTCAAATGCAGCACCCTACAGAAGAGGTGTGACTGTCACCAAACAACTTCTACAACTTAGAAAGTCAGCAGAAAAGTGGCAAGGTTATGCCTACCTTTGTGGAGGGGTGAATGACACCTGCATAATTTTTATATCCATACTAAAGGGCAAAAACAGTAGCCCCCAAATTATTGTATAGAGGTCATGTCTACACATATCATCAGTTTTAGCCATTCAACTGAATTCAGTAATGATGAAATTAAAATCTTTCTTTTATGCACGCTCGATCTCTCTCTCTTTCAATCTTCATTCTTCCCATTCTTCCTCCCTCTCTATGTAGTTATTTTACTGAATTGCTTGTTTGATCAATCAATTCTGTCAGGTTAGCTAATCTATATGGAATTTGCGTGGTCCAGTGTTAATAATCTAATTATGTGATACATGTACTATGCCTATATATGTACACTTGTATATGATACACACATACGTAATTTTTACATTTCAAATGCCCAGACCTTTTATAAGAACTGTATACTTTATAGTTTTACAGGATTTTTCTTCTTTTTAAGAAATAGAGATTCCCTAAAGAAATTTATTATCACTTCATAATAAATTTAAACAATATAGATACTTGACAAAAACATTCAGCAACCCAACAAGGAAGCCCTGAGGTGGACAGTTCAGTCTGAAAGCTTATTGTTTACCAGAGTGACAGGCAGGGATTCCCTCTGGCAGTGCAGAAATGGCTGGTATTGTTGCTGTGTTACAGCCCTAATGTTATTCAACATATATTTTGTACTGAATATGAAAATCCATCATAAAACTATTTTTGTGTCTGGGATTGAATATAAATGTATACCGAAGCCTCAATCTTTCAGCTCTTATGTTCATTTCTTTTCTACTGAGTATCAACAGTTTCTTTTTTCCTTTTTCCTCCATAGACAATGGTAAGCTGTATTGCAGAAATAGGTGAGTATTTCAAATTTACTTTCTTGGACTAATAACATTAAGAGTGATGATATTAAATAAAACTTAAGCTAACCTCACCCCAGGGATAAAAAATTATCTATCTATGAGAGGCTGAGGCAGGAGGATTGCTTGAGCCCAGAAGTTTGAAGTTGCCGTGAGCTATACTGATGCCACGGCACTCTAGCCCGGGCAACAGAGTGAGACTCTATCACAAAAAAAAAAAAAAAAAAAAACTATCTAAAAAAGTTAGAAAGAATTGGCTTTTCTATATAATTATTTATCTTTAGCATAGTGTCTTAGTATGCTCAGGCTACCATAACAAAATATTCCAGGCTGGGTGGCTTAAACAACAAAAATCCATTTTCTTGCAGTTTTGTGAGGCTAGAAGCCCCAGGTCAAGGTGTCCGAATTTTTTGTTCCAGAGGCCTCTTTCCTTGGTTTGTAGGTGACCACATTCCAACAGTGTCTTCACAAGGTCTTTTTCTCTGTAGTAGCACACTCCTCATGTTTCTTTCTCTTCTTATAATGACATAAATCCTATTGGATAAGGGACTCACCGTTATGACCTCATTTAGCATTTATTACCTCCTTGGAGGCTCTATCTCCAAATGTAGTTATATTGGAAGTCAGGGCTTCAATCTGTGAATTTGGGGGAGGACACAATTCAGTGTCCTTAACATATAATAAGAATTCCATCTGTTTTAAGGAAACACATGGTACATCATTGTCAACTAAATTTAATTTAATTAGATTAGTATTTATTCAACATACATTCTGTGATAAAGCATGTAAATCACTTAACACATTATCTGGCACCAAGAATATGCACAGAAACACTGTAAATATTTGTTATCATTAGTTTCACAGTGCAGAAAAGTAAAAGAGAGAAAGTAATGAGAGTGAGGTGTGTGTGTGTGTGTGTGTGTGAGAGAGAGAGAGAGAGAGAGAGAGAGAGACAGACAGACAAAGAGACAGAGAGACAGAGAGAGACAGAGAGAATACCCCAGCCTTTAAAGAATTTAAAAATAGTTGGAGGAAAAAAGACAGTCACATGAAATGAAACAAAACTACTATATGATCTAGTGTTAACAGAGATATCATAGTGTTACTAAGAAAAAGAAAATGGAAAGAGACTTGTGGGAAAGATTTGGGGAGGATTTATGAACGAATTAAATTTGTAATGAAGCTTAAATAATAAACACAATGGAAATTCCAGACAAAGAAATCACTATGAGCAAAGACATAGAGGTGATGATGGGCATAAAATATGACAGATGATTCATCCTACACCTCTTCTGCTCCTTAAGAGCCAAGAAAAGTCAAACACACAACACTCAGCCTGAAAGCTATTGAATGTTTTATGGTCATCACTAACCTGGGATACTCTGGATAAATTATTAGTTAGAATGTCAAGAAAACATATATTCCATAGTATTAGACCAGCACGTATTTTCATTCACATTTATCCACACTCCCTTGTAAATATGCTAGCAATACATTTATGGAAAATTTAATCACTTGTCAATAAATATAAGAGAGAAGAGCAATATATCTAGATGAAGTTACAAATTATTAAGAGATTGCTAATAATCAGATATCAGAAAAATAGAATCAGGACAGGTGAATATTTTGTGAGTATTGTTTTCCAAATAAAGAAGTCTAAATTTATATAATACTATGATTCAAATACCAGGCTCAATTTTTGTCAGGTTCTGTTCACAATTCCTAAGAAAAAGATAACCACACATGGAGCATTTTAGAAAAAAAAAATATATATATACACTTACATATATACATATGTAAACACATCAATATAACTTTAATTTTTGTAGTTTTGTGTTAAACTTATCCCTTGGGTAAAAATGGGAGGTTAGCACTAAAAAAGTGTTTGCAACTTGGACTGGAGATAAAGGAGACGATATGTATCTTGTATAGATGCTGATCATTTCCATATATTATTTAGTTTTATTTAAATTGTTCACTATTTTCTTCATGCATACACCTCATTTTCACATTATTTGACAGATTAACAGACCAGTAAGGGTAGGCTTTTCTATTATTTAAGTCTTTGCTTTGACCATGGTGAATATACCAGGGCCCTCTATCTGTTTCAAGGACAATCTGATTCTTTTTCTTTAGGATATTTGGATTTGTGACACAGAGACTGAGTTGAATATCTGATGGGTGCTGGACATCTGAATTTGGTCTGTAATATCAAATGGATATGGCCATAGACAGTACCCATGGCAACACCAAACCACAAGCAAGACCAAAATTAAGAGCCCTGTAGAAAAAGCTTGTGTACAGAGAGATGGACGGGCTCTATATATGCAGAAAAGAGAGAGCACAGAACACATAGAACACAGTGAGGGAGTCGAACTTACACCTTGCATTTCAAGTCTGGTTATAATTTTTAGAAACAATTTCCTGTTTCTTTGCAATAACTTCCACACTCATAAGCAAGCTTGAATATTTTGTTCCTTATAATTAGAGTCTCTGACAAGGAGAATAGTTTTCAGCCTTGTTTATATGTGCTTTTTGGATCTCCATAACCACCTCAGAGATAAAGGTGTTTGCTTTGCTTAGAGCACAGTAACTCATTCAGCGATTGTACAAGGCATAACCTTCAATGGGTGCTGTAGATTCAAAAAGATACTGAATAGATTGACAAATGATTAAAGCTTGCACTCATTCATTGGGAACATAAACAATATTATGGAATTATGGAATTTAATTATAGTATTATAGCATTTAATCCCAACATAAACCTACACTTACAAAAACTGATTTAAAGTGGCCACAGTATATGAAAGTAATGCATAATGTATTAATGTATATCACAGCTATTTTAAGGATAATTCCTAATTCATATATGACTACTAAACAAGATTCTTTCTTCTATTAAATAACTCTTTCAGTAATAAGTACCTATAGCATAATCAGTGATTGGATTAGTATATATTTTTATTTAATGTTTGTTGAATAGATAGAGTTCTTTAGAATCTTAGGCTATTTTTTTTTATTTTGTAATTTATAGTCTTTTTTCTTGTAATACCTCTATTGGGAAAGATGAGATTATATAGTTAAACTCTATTTTTATTTTTACATTCTCCCACTGTATTAATATTTGATTTTCCACAAAACAAATACATCAACTACATGAAGAACCATCAAAAGCACCACTTTCTACTGATTTCAGGTACTATCAATTTAGCAAAGAGAATCACTGTAGATGTCTGACTAAATAATAAACAAAGAGAAGATCTGTGAGAGACAGTGATATTTATTTGGGATTACTGTATTGCAATGAGAATACATGTGCTATAGTAAACTCTGTGGGTCTCCAAAGAAGTAAAGGAAGACAAAAATGTTTAAAGAAAAAATGAGGATTATTCCATAATTGTTTTGAGATAGTTATCTTTGTCTACAAGAGTGGTCCCAGTCCAAGGTTGGACAGGCAGTTGCTGGGCAGATGTCCTCACAGAAGTTTTTTTGTGTGTAAGGGGACAATGACCTTTGTGCAAGTTTGTAAGTTTTGCAGTCTTTTTGATAGTCCTTGTTATCAGGCGTTTGTGCATGAGAACCTTCCCTTCATGACCTTCCCCAGCTCTATTGGTCAGGGCTTTTTTTTTTTTTTTTTTTGTCTTTATTTGTTTGTTTGTTTGTTGTTTTTGTTTTTAACATCAGTTAATTAATTTTGATTCTGACAACTTTCACATAGTAAAGAGTATTATGTGTCTTGAGAAAAATGTATGTGTTTGTAAAAAATCAATATTCTTTTTAAAAAATGAACAGTTATAAAATTCCTCATTGTAAGGGAAGAGGAGATAGAGTCATGCTAAGTGAAATAAACACAGCACAGAAAGACAAATCTTACATGTTTTCATTCATAAGTTAGGGTACACAAAAAAATAATTAAAAGAGTGGAACTGTACTGTTCCTGAAATAAAGAAATGATAAATGTCTGAGGTGACAGATACCCCAATTACCTGATTTGATTTATTGACATTGTATGCCGGTATCAAGATGTTACATGTACCATATAAAGATATACAACTATTATGTACCCATAACAGTTAAAAATAAAAAAATAAAGATAATATTAAATTAAAATTAAATTAATCAATAAGTAGAATTTCAAAAGATAGGATATGGAATAAATAAAAGAGAACTACAATAGGTGAGTCATGCTACCTCTTGTTCCATGAGGACCTATAGGTCAAGCTCTGACAAGTGTCTAATTTAATTTTGAAAACTACCATGAGTTTCACTTCACATTTTCCAAGGAAAAAACAAAATTCTCAGAAATATTTTAAACAAGAAAATCAGAGGCCCCTGCTTCTGGTAACAGGGATGGCCACCTGAATCTGAATTTCCCCAAAGCCATATATCCTCCCAAAATACCATAAGACCAACAAAAAGAGCACATAAAACCAGGCATAACCCACAATCTTAGGAGTACTGAAAAATAGAGAATACCATAAACTTCAAAATCAATTTAAGTAGAGAAACGCCAAATTCTGAGAGAATTTCTTCTGTGACTACAAGACTAAAGGTGTAGAGAGAAGGGGTAAGAAGGCTCAAATGACTCCATGACAAAGAGGTGAGAGTATTGGAAGGATTAAGGAAGCACAGACAAAATTATCCTAAGAAAGAGAACACCCAATGTTAAGAGCCAAATTTCTAAACACAGGATTGGTATTTGGTAGCCCCCCCACCAAATACAGGAAAGGGGCTTGAAAGTATAATAAATAACACTGAAAGTGGTGGTATTAGAAAGGCTTTGTTCTAGAGGAGAAGATATAGCATGGGATTGTGCTCTTCAGAAAGATAAAAGTAAAACGAAAGAAAAGAGCAAATGGGGAAACAGCAGGTTCCTGAAGAAATCAAAAAGGAAAAGGACTCCATAACTTCTCTCTTCCCTCCATCCATTAAAGAAACAGTATTTCACTAAAGCCACAGAAGAGAGTGTGCCTCAAGTAGAAACCCTGTCCATAACATGACTGGGGATAGGAACACACACACACACACACACACATACACACACACACTCACAGAGAGAGAGAGAGAGGGAGAGAGAGACAGAGAAGGAGAGAGAGAGAGAGAGAGAGAGAGAGCACGCACGCAAAATATGGCAATATGAGGACTGATGTTGAATCTGATCGCGGGGTATGTGAATTAGGGCTTAATTAGGGCTGTGAATTCTTCAAAGTTTTTTGTTTGAATTATAATTTATAAATATAATAGATGTATATGTATTATATATAACTCATAAATTATAAAATAAAAAGCTGCTAAAAGGAAACAAACAATATGATAACATTTGTGTAAATATGTTAAATATACAAAATAGTAGTATGCATCATTTTACAAATTGATCATTTGCGATAGTCTCACACACTAATTTTAGGTAGTGGTTAACTCTGGAGAAGTGTGGGTAAGTGATGCAAGGGGGTAAGGTTTATGTTTTATCTCTTTAACCAAAAGCAGAGGGAGAGAAGGAATCTAAGCAAATAGGTTAAAATATTAATCTTTATTAAATTTAGCCTGTGGGTCATTATTTTTTGTTATACTCTCTATTTTTATGTTTTAATATTTTGAAATTAAATATACTTTAGCTTAAAATGTCTGGGGAATAAAAAATCAGAATGTATTGAATATTTGCTTTGATTTTCTCTGTAATGAAGGGGATAGAATTAGACTAATAAAATAATTTTCAAGAAGAAAAAGAAGATATAGGGAGAGATGGTAGGGGGAAGCGGGTGACAATTCTAGATGAAATAAACATGAAATCATTCCACCCTGCTGATAACTTCCTGAATTTTTAATCTGGAAGAAAATTCATGGCCTAAGAGGTTAGTATACTGCATTATTATTAAGAAAGCAATGTTGTACTCTAGATGTTTTCAAAATTGTATCATGCTGATAATGCCAAATTTTTTATAATAAAGGAACCATGCATATAATTTCAAAACTTTTAAATAAATCGAGTCAGTGGGTTTATTATATACAGTAGTGTGCTGGAGCTGGCTTGTACTGGTTCAAGAAAGTTGATTGTATGCATTTCAAAGGATCGGAGGCTTATGTAGGAACTGCAGTGGTATGCTGGGAAATGTTTGACAACTGGCTGTCTTGGGGATAAAATTTCTTATTTATAAGAGTTGACAATTTCTATGATGTATATACCCCACCATGTCAATTTCAAGCAATCTATGTGACCTCACTGAACATGGAGCTGGAAATAGAAGCACACAATCCGCTCCTGTAAGAAAGTATGAGTTGGCTCCAGCACAACATTGGAATGTACTCTTCTAAAACCTTCCTCTCTGACTCTATAGCATTAATGGATTTTAATGCTACATAATGGAAATAATAAAGGAGAGAAATCTACCTTCCTCAACTGCTGTGGCAGGGAAAGGAGAAATAAGGACATGGTTTAGTCAATTTACTATACTGTATCTTGAATTCCTTATATAGGTTAAAAATGTGAGCCTATACATAATAAAACACTTACTGTATCCATCATATAGGTACTTAGATTATAATTTTAGTATGATAGGATAATATTGCTTCAATTCTTCTAGGGTTTGGCATAGTGGATATTATTGAGAAATACAACATTAGAATGGTTAATTCTGTAGCTGAGTATTTTTTTTATTTCAAAATATTAAAGGGTAGAAATGTTTTAGGTTACATGGATCACTTTTGTAATGCTTGAGTCCTGGCTATAGGTGTGCTCATCACCCCAATAGTGTTCATTGTACCCATTAGGTATGTTTTTGACCCTTCCCTCCTCCCCTTTCCCCCCTGATTGATTTCCACTGAGTTTTACTTCCCTTTGTGCACATGTGTGCCCATTGATTAGTTCCAATTTAATAGTGAGTACATGTGATGTTTGTTTTTCAATTCTTGAGATACTTCACCTGGGAGAATGGTGCCCAGTTCCATCCAGATTGTTGCAAAAGGTATTAATTTATCTTTTTATGGCTGAGTAGTATTTCATGGTATACATATACCACATTTTATTAATACACTCATGAATTGATGGGCACTTGGATTGATTCCACATCTTTGCAATTGTGAATTGTGCTGTAATAAACATTCCAGTGCAGATGTCTTTTTGATTAAAAGTCTTGTTTTCCTTTGGGTAAGTACCCAATCGTGGGATTGCTGAATTGAATAGTAGCTGAATATTTTAAAGACTAACAGGTTTCGAACTTCAGGTAATGTAACACAAAAGCTGGTTGGCTGGCAGGTGATTTATTATTAAAATTATGTTATTCTACCATTTTGTAACATTACCATGTGAAAGAAAGGTTAAAAACCCCCTTAAAACCACATGTGATTGCCTAATTCACAAAACATAGTTGCTGAAAGTAAACTATATTGTGAAACACGTCATTTCACAGTGATTTTCTCTAAGAATTATCACCCAGAGGAAGAAAATGTTACAGTTTCATAAGTCTGAAATTATGCAGTAAAACTTTAATCAGATACCATTGCATAGTGATTTTTTTTCAGGCATGAGTATTTCAAACACCAGTCTTACTACTAAAGATCAGATATTGAATGTATATTATTTGTAGAAAAATAAGCCACAACTTATTTCAAACTACATGCATTAGAAACTGTCAATATATCACAAGTCAATGCAAAGAAGAATATTGCAGAACCATACCCATGCTGGCACTTTTAATATGCATCTTGTAAGACTCATTTTCTGTGGTATGAACAGGGATTTTTTTATCATTAGTAAAGCTTTTAAAATATTCTTAGCTCTGAATTACTTTGTCCTATCAAGTATTAAGAATGATAGTACATATATAAGAATAAGGTCTACATGTATTTGTAGATTCCCCATAGATAATTCTTATTTTAGTTACAAGGCTTGAAGTAAAGTATGTTTATAATTAATTAAAATCCCTGAGAAATATGTTCTGGTTACTGGAATGTTGTGGTTATTCATAGCAAGCTTTAAGACTCATATATAAACTCTTTGAACAATGCAACACTAATCTTATATGATATTCTTTTCATACTGTATCACAAATTGAGATCTTTGGGAAGCAGTCTAAGACAGCCTTTAGCATGCAGGATGTCTATTAGTTAGTGCTCTTAGAATCAAAACCTATAGAAGAGAAGATTGGACATAGGGAGAAGCTGAGCTATGATACAAGCCCAAGTAAGGTTTTAACAGATCCTTGCTGGGAGCTCTATAGCTAGACCAGCCCTTCAGAGTTAACCTGAATAGAGTCAGAGGGGCGGGGCCTTTATGCCTTTGCACTAATATGTAATATCATGCAGGCTGCCACAAGTAAGGGGACTTTTGGGTGAGGCAGTTTTCTTCAGCTGAGGCAATCCCCAAAAAGTGCTGACAGCTGAGGAGGGCCAACACCAGGAGGAGTAAGTTTGTTATTCTTAAAGAGGGATCTGGGTGAATCATCACAGACTCCACTACAGAGCTCTTTCATGAAATAAGAAAAAGTCATCACCAACCAATGGATAAAAGAAAAAACAAAAACAACACAAAACAAAACAAATAACACATCATTTTTCTATTTTCCTTAGTAGTTTCAGGGAGCCATACATTGAAAATTTCATCTGCCCTCACCCATTCATCCACTGTTTTCTTCCTGTGTAAGTACCATTTGATTTCAATGATATACTTTTAGGAAGAAAGTAATGATTCTTTGCTCTAAACTGGATAATAAACAGTAAATATGATATGATGGCAAGACAATTCTAATGTTATAAAAATTAATTCAGATATGGAATACTTCTATTTAATTTCCTCTTCTCTGTGTAGGGCACTAACACAATACATTGCCTGTGCTTTTAATATTATTTTATGTATACATGTAAATATTGACTTTTCTAAGTAATTCTACAAGATAAATAATAATCTTCCTAAACACATTGGACCCAATAAGAAAAATACACCTCCTTAATATTTAAAAGTATTTATACTTGATACACTGTTTACATTTTCACTGCTTTCCATTTCTAAAAAATGCAAATTTTTCAGTTCTTCATGAGGCTAAAAAAGGAGGACTGCATAGTGCTATCAGTAGGCAACATAGTAATCTTTAAAATCTAAATATATAAAAATTTTTTTGAATTTGTTTTGAACCCAAAGACAGGGCAAGAGAATATTGTAGCCAATGTGTGCATCCTGCTGTGCTGGGATTGGTTGTCGCTGCAGAAGGAAACTCAGTGGGATAAGTTAGTATACAATAAAACTCTTGGAAGCCCTTTTGCAACATATGTTGTATGGGATACCCACATCAGTGAAGCAGTCCAATTACAGCACATGCTTTCAGATTTTTCTATTTTGTAACTTTGGAGAGAAGATAATATGTGTTATATTTTGTTTTCTCATGTTTCCTTCTTATTTTACATGCTGCTCTCTTCTTTCATTTCTACTTGAATTGCTATCTGAAGGAAAAGGGACAGAGTTCAATATTAAACTGACATTTACTATCTTTTATCCAACAACTCTTAACCTACTGCATCATGTTAACTTTCTTCCCAATTTCAGAGAGGACTTCTCTTACCATCTTGCATAAAATAGCATCACATCTCATTTCCCCAAAACTTCCAAGCCCTCATTATACTCTATTTTTTTGCTGGCTTTATTTTTCTTCTTGAATAAACCCTGAAAGTGTATGATTTATTTGTGTGTATGTGTCTTTGTGTGTGTGTATGAGACTTCCAGTAGAATTGAAAATTTAAAACAAGGACTTTGTTTTTTTTAAGTTTCTAGCTGCTTACCCCGTGCTGGAACAATAGATAGATACATACATGATAGATAGATAGATAGATAGATAGATAGATAGATAGATAGATAGATGTCAAAAATAAAATATGATAAAATTGAAAAATTTATCATCATATAAAAAGTACGGATTGTGGTCTGGGAGACTTCACACCAAGTAGTCAGATGGTTGCCTTACAGCATTTGCAGCAGTTTATAGCATAAAGAAGGAAGTATTTTATTAACCTTTTATTGTGAATTCCTTTTATCCAGTAACATTTATTTAGAACTAATGGAGCTGTTTAAGCTGATTTTTCCATAGCTGATTGGTTTAATTTCACTGGATCATGCTGACAAAGATATAAAGCTTAAGTTTTTTGTTGTTGATTAGAGGTAGCATTTCCAGGAAATCAGGATGACTTAAGTTTTGGTTACACCATGATGAGCGGTTGGCCTTGGGGTGTATCTCAACTTGGCCTCTATTTTTATTTTTTTAAATGATATATAACTAAATAAGTAGAACTTGAAATTTAGGTACCTATTTCCTAGTTATGCCACCGTCTTCAAACTTTCTCCCATACTTAAGAAGTTATGATTTTATGAGCCTATTTTATGGCCTACTTGGTCTTGCAGTGTTGAATTTTTTTTAGCTTCTGTGATGGTTAATTTTAGATATCAACTTGAGTGGATTAAGTATTATCTAGATAACTGGTAAAAGAGTAGTTCTGGGTGTATCTGTGAGAATGCTTCCAGAGGAGATTGGCTTGAGACTCAGTGAATTGAATGGGGAAGATTCACCCTCAACGTGTTTGGGGAGGAAGCACCCAATCAGCTGGGGGTAGCGAGAGAACAAAAAGGTGATTTCTTCTCTTTCCTGCAGCTAGGATACACTCTTCTTAACCTGTCTTTGGACATGAGAACTCTAAGCTCTCCAGGTCTAGAACTCCAGGACTTACACCAGTGCCCTGCCCCCTGGATCCTCAGGCCTTTGGGCTTGGACTAAAATTTATACCGTTGGCTTCCTGGTTCTAAGGTCTTTGGACTTGGACCGAGCCATGCTCTTGGCATTCCAGGGGCTCCAGCTTGCAGATAGCATATCATGGGACTTAGCCTCCACAATCACATGAGCCAATTCCCTTAATAAATCATTCTCATCTATCTATCTAACTATCTATCTATCTATCTATCTATCTATTTATCTATCTATCTATATATCTATCTCCTATTGGTTCTGTCTCTCTGGAGAATCCTGAATAATACAGTTGCTAACTCCCTTGTTTAAATGCATACCATGTATATTTACATGTTTACCTTAGGGCATTTTTCCTCCTTTTTTTAGGAAAATTTATTTTTTTTTCATTTTCAAAATGCATCACTTTATTTTCTTACAAGGCAGCCACACATTAAACAGGTGACAGTCACATAATTTCTTCAGTAAGCCCCAAGGCATCCGAGAGTGTTCCTGGAGCTCATAGCCAGAGGAGTCCTGAGGTTTCAGATATTAAAGATTTCCCCACAGCCAAAAGTTCCTTTTATGTTTGGGTTATTGAACACAAACACACTGGATAATTTGTCTTCAACATAGTCCATTTCTGTTCCTAAAAGTGTTAGTTGTGCTTTCTTTTCAATGAACACTCTGACTCCATCTTGAGCAACTTCATCAGAATCTCCTTTTGTTTTCGTATATTCTAGAGTGTAAGAAAGAACATTACAGCCTCTGGTTCGGACACCAACTTTCACACCTACGTGCTCAGGCTTATCTTTAAGGAACTGTTTTATCTTTTTTACCGCTGAAGGTGTTAGGGTGAGGGCCGCTCTGGTGGACTGCAGCTTCCTCTTCTTCACAGCCCGGATGGTGGCCCAGACTAAGGAAACCGACATCTTCGCCACCCTGGCGCCCCAATGCCTTGGGCCAGAGCTCAGCAGCCTCAGCCTCTCTCCATGGACACAGTGGGCACATTCAGAAAAATTTCAAACATATGCAAAAGTGGAGAGATAGTAAAAAGAAAGTCCCTATACCCATCATCCATCAAAAACACTTACTAGTGATCAATCTTGTTTCATCTATACACCTATATGCTTCCAACCACACCAAATATTAGGACATCTTCTAATAATATGTCTAACAATGGAATGGGATTCATAATTTAAAGATTGAATAACTTTTGGGAGCAAAATATTTTAATTTTGTGAGGTACAAACCCTCTTGCTTTAATATTTCCAATATTAGTGCTTTGAGGAACTCTGGGAAAGATCATGTATAAATATAGGTTATCTTTATTGTTTTCTTTATCTTTTGACTAGCCGTAGTGTTTATCCTCACTGCAGCTGATTAATGACTAAAGTATTAATAGATTTCTTCAAAAGAATGTTGTCTCTACTCACTATAAAATTGGGAAAAATACTTTAAAAAAGTGTTTACATCCATGATGAAATCCTTTTGATGTCTGTTTCCAGCTCTCATATAACAAAAATGATGTCAGTGCAGTTGACTCTGGAACAACGCAAGAGTTTGAGGCACTGACCCCCTCAACACAGTCAAAAATCTGTGTATAACATTTCACTCTCCTAAAATGTAACTACTGACATCCTACTGCAGATTGGAAGTCTTACAAATAACATAAACAGTCAATGTGAATTAACAGATATTTTGTACAATATATGTACAAAATGTACTCTAAGAATATACTGTATTCTTACAATAAAGTAAGCCAGAGAAAAGAAAACTTTTTAAGAAAATAATAAGGAAGAGAAAACATATTTACTATTCATGAAGTGGAAGTGGATCATCACAGATCTTTATCCTTGTCATTTTCAAAACAAGTAGGCTGTTCAAGGGTCAACTTGAACAATGTGGATTTGAACTGTGTGGGTCCATTTATACACAGATTTTCTTCTTCCTCTGCCACTCCTGAGACAGCAAGACCGACCTCTACTCCTCCTCCTCAGCCTACTCAACATAAAGATAACACAGATGAAGACCTTTATGATTATCTACTTCTACTTAATGAATAATAAATATATTTTCTCTTCCTTGTGATTTTGTAAAAAGCATTTTCTTTTCCCCAGCTTACTTTATTGTAAGAATATGATATATAATACTGTACATAATATTGTGTTAAGTGATGGTTTATGTTACTGGTAAGGCTTTCTGTCAACAGTAGGTTATTAGTAGCTCAGTTTTGGAGAAGTCAAATGTTGTATGTGGATTTTCAACTGTGCAGGCAGTTGATGCCCTCCCCTCCCCCCACTTTGTTCCAGGGTCAACTGTATTTTATGAAATATTGATTTATATTGGAACAAAAATGTATTTAATAATAGAAATAAAGGTTCACTTGTAGTGGAATTAAGTTTCAAGGGACTAAGAAGGACGTTTTAGCATTTTATATTGTGAGAAAATAAATGCCAGTTCCATTTTCCAAACTGCAGTTTGCTCCACATTAAGAAATGTATTAAGTAGCATTGGGTATAAAAAAAAAAAGAAGAAGAAATCACATTATCTATCCTCACTTTATGTGGACTGGCCATTATGGCAGAAATGGTAGAAATTGCTAAATCTTAGTGATAAGCAGACCAAGAAATGCTAGCTTGAAGTACTTTTTCAGACCAGGTGCCAAAATCCAGAAACTGGTGATACCATAATTTACCTAATAAGAGAGAAAAAAGAAAGGGATAAGGAGAAGGGGAGTTTCACACTGGTTTGTAACCTTGCAACCATTTGATCAAGAAAACATGCATTATATATGATGGTAGTGAGATAACACCGGAAGTTATGTTGGTTTTTGCACTTATAAACATGAGGAAACTCACAGAAATCAACTTATAAAGCCACAAACTTCTGTTAGCAAAAAATATATGTAGCTTTACATGATTCATAAATGAACTCCTTTTTTATACATGTAGATAAACATATTTAATTCACTTACTTTCATTAATGTCATAGTTTCTGTTACTACTATCTCAAACATAATATATGCATTGGAGTTTTAATTTGCCCATATATATTAATATTCCATTTATGTTCTATAGGTATTCCTCAATTCATTGTTACTTATTTATCCTGAATGTTTCTTGAAATGGTAGAAATTGATATATGAGTTTAAAAATTAAAAGCTTTCCTACTTCCCACTCCCTCCCATGGTCATTGCTGAATTCTACAATAGTCTTAGTCCATGTCAAAAGCCCAGTTTTCTTAGAAATTGTCCATCTCAAGACCTCTAGACTTTAAAAGTCAGAAAGGATTTATATCCTGGGACACTGAAGCCTCTTTATCATTAGTATTTTTATTGTAATTATTCCTTAAAATTTTTTAGTCACATGGTAATTCTTCTGCCCTTATCATGGTTAAATTCAAATAATTATATTTCATGCTGTTGTTTCCTGCTACTCTGTAAGTTTCATAAGTGTGAGGACCTTGTCTATTTTAGTCTAACACATGGCAGGTACTGGGTAAATGAGTGAATTAATGTATTATTATCATTATCTACCTTAATAATTTCCTACTATGTACCAATCATTGTACTAAGTCCTACTAGCAGAAAACTTGGAAAATTTAATAATTCCCAAATGACATGATTTATACATATGATAAACTAGAGTGAAGTATAAGAAATATTTCTGGCCAGACGTGGTGGCTCACGCCTATAATCCTAGCACTTTGAGAGGCCGAGGCAGGAGGATCGCTTGAGCTCGGTAGTGTGAGGCTAGTCTGAGCAAAAGTGAGACTCTGTCTTTACTAAAAATAGAAAAAAAATAGCCAGCCAACTAAAAATAGAAACAAAAAATTAGCCGGGTGTGGTAGTGAGCGCTTGTAGTCCCTGCTACTTGGGATGAGGAGGCAGGAGGATCTCTCGAGCCTAGGAGTTTGAGGTTCCTATGAGCTATCTAGGCTGATGCCATGGCACTCTAGCCTGGGCAGTAGAGTGAGATTCTGTCTCAAAACACAAAAAACAAATGAAAAACAAACAAACAAAAACAAAAACAAAAAAAAACAAGCAAAAACCAAAAAGGAAATGTCTGATTCAGTAAGAATGAACCATTTTTTTAAACTGTTCTTATATGTGTTTCCTGTTCCTATATGTGTGACAATCAAGGTCTTTTCAGGTGTTTTAAAGGTTGTCTCAAAATTTACCAAAATCAACTTTACAAATAAAATTTAAAAGATACTGATATTGTGCAGCTCTGTGTTTTTAAGTGCATACAATTTCTTTAGCTTTCTAAAGGTTTTATGAATAGCTTCCATAACTGACTCATGGGACAAATATAGTCTTGACAGTAAGCTATGCAATACACCACATTTTTTGGAAGAGTTGTTATGAAATTAAGCACATAAGGTGCTACAACTCCAACAATTGTGGAACTTCATGACTGAGCTTGTGTCCCTGCAGTATAGTTCTCTGGGTGGCCTTGGACCAACCCAGTTATCTCCCTTTCTTTCTTGTAGATCTCAAGAATAACTACAGAATGCACTGGGAATGCAATATATTGCAATAGGAAGGAATTGCCTGAAATAGCCTGGCCCTTGTTCCTGTCCCTACTTGGGACACAGGGAATGTAAAATCTTTATTTAGAGAGGAATTTCCCAGAAGAGCCCGGGCTTTGTTCCTCACTCCCTTGAAAGAAGCCTGTCTTTCAAAGCTTTACCCAATTGCCCTGAGATATATAACCTGGCCTTTTGAGGTCCCTTAGCTATAGTACAAGTGGGGCCATGGTCAAGACTCCATCTTGCTTTGGGAAGCTTTCTTGAGCCTTGAAGAACCAGTTCACAACGAATCCTAGGCTGCTTTTATCCCATGCTGCCTGCCTGTAATTAATAAATCCACTTCATATAACTTGTCATGTATGAGTGTGTTCTGTCACACTGGCCTCACACATATTGGTGACCAGTGCATAGTGAACCTGCTTTGCACAGTCCCAACAACTGCTTGAGGAGTAAATAGGGGAAAAATGTGATTATATCCACAAAACTGAAAAACTTGCTTCACTAACTTTATTTCCTTGAATTTATTTTCATTTGTTCTGCAACTCAAAATTATCATAGTAGCCTTTATGTTTGACACATACACTCGACTGTTGAAGTGGTCACTGGGGAATTAATTTTATCCTATGTGAGTATTTCCCAAGACCATCAAGTATTAGCAAAGAGATGCCAAGCTATTTTTTTAAATGCTTGGATGAACTGTTTTCCCAGTTAACCTTTTTTTATCCTTTCACGTGATAGCTCTTAGGAGATTGTGACTCTGTGAATGTACAAATGACTTACTATTTTATGAAATGCTGACAATATCAACAAGTAACAAAATGTCTTAACTTCTACAAGGTCTTTAATTCACTGAAGGGGCTATGCTTAAAATACAGTTGACAGTACTATGGGAAAATAAGGAATTGTCTGATGTTGACATAACAGAATGATCTTGTCACCATCTCTACATTCTCAAACCTATTTAGAACCAATGAAGGTAAGTAAAACTAATAAATCATTTCAAAAACAAAACAAAAAATAGAACTTGGTAGTTCATATGAATGAATGAATACTGTTTCCCACAAAGCAGCATATCACTTACCACCAGTTCATGTTTCATCTGCTAATTTGATGTTGCTAAGAAATGCCCATATCAATTTTATAATTCTCACAGGCCTTTCTTATTTATTCAAGGAGATTAAGTAATATCAGCTATAAATGAAAGCAACAGAGGTGAACGTATAGGGTAGAGTGGTAAGGAGAGGCAACCTATTTTAATAGAAATTTGTGGGCTAGGAAGTCTGACAGACCTGGTTTAGAATTCAGACTGTTATGTTTTAGTTGATAGAGTCATGTAATGATTAGGAATAACTGTAAATCCATCAAATTAAACTAATACTATATCCCGAACTCATAGCATTGCTTGGATGATCACATGGGATGACACATATAAACCTCTTGTCCCAATGTCTAGTCCACTGTGAGCCCTCAACAAATGCTAGCAGTTGTTGTGGCTGCTGTGGTAATCTGTTGGACAAATAAAGCTTTAAAAATATAAAATCAAAGAATGGAAACAGCTATATCAACATCAACCTGACTTGTAAATTAATATCTCTTTAGATCACCAAGCTTCTTTTGCTTCTGGCAATTTATTACCATAGTACTAGATTATATTTTTAAAAGCAGGCAGTAGTCAACATTACTAAACATAGCTAAGAGGCCAAGTAAGTTTAGGACTGAAAATTATCCACTGGAAATAATGACATTTAAGTAATTGATTGCAATGGAAATAATTTTTGGCTGAAAGATTGGAGTTGGAAACTAGAGTGTAGTAGTTTGTAGACTGAATGAGAAACAAGATAATGGAGGCAATGAGTGTCAACTGATAAAACTGTCTCGAGGAAGAGAAGAAAGATAGGATAGTAGCTAGAGAGTAAATGTAAGGTCTATGGAGACTTATTGGTTTGCTTTTTATTTTATTATTTTTGTTTTCTGTTCTGCTTTATTTACCATTTTCTTCTCTTTTCTCCTTTTATTTGTAGTTGAAACATAATAATCATACTTATTTATGGGATACAAGGTGATATTTCCATACATGTATACAACACATAATGATCAAATCATAGTAAAGAGCATATTCATTGCCCAAATCATTTATCATTTCTTGGGTTTATTTATTTTTAGTTTTTTATTTTTATTTTGTTAGACACAGGGTCTCACTCTGTCTCCCAGGCTGGAGTGCAGTGTGCTATCATAGCTCACTGAAGCCTCAAACTCCTGGGATCAAGTGATCCTCCAACGTCAGCCTTCTGAATAGCTGGGACTACAGGCATGTGCCACCATACCTGGTTAGGTTTTTAAACTTATTTTTTTTATTTCAGCATATTATGGGGGTATAAATGTTTGGGTTACCTGTGTTGCTTTTCCCCTCCTTCTCCCCCTGGAATCAGAGCTTCAAGTGTGTCCATCCCCCAGATGGTGCACATTGCACTCATTATGTATGTATATACCCATCCCCTCCTCCCCTATCTCATCTGCCTGATAAACTTATTTTTTGTAGAAACAAAATATCTTTTCGTTGCCCAGGCTGGTCTCAAACTCCTGGCCTCAAATGATCCTCCCACCTCAGCCTCCCAAAATAGTGGGATTACAGATGTGAGCCACTGCACCCAGCCTATCATTTATTTGTGTTATGAACATCAAAAATCCTTTATTCTAGGCTTTTGAAAATATAAAATAAATTATAGTTAACCTATTTACCCTAGAGTGCTGCAGAACACCAAAATTCATTACCCCTATCTAGCAGTAATTTTATATCTGTTAACAAACTTCACTCCATCCTCCACTCTCCCCTACCCTTCACAGCCTCTCATATCAACAATTTTACTGTTGATTTCTATTAGCTCAAACATTCTTTAGCTCCCAATATATGTGAGAATATGTAGTATTTATCTTTCTCTGCCTGGCTTATTTCACTTAACATTATGTCCTCCAGGTTTATTTATGTTGCTGCAAATGACAGGATTTCATTCCTTTTTATGGATGAATAATGTTCCATTTTATATGTATACCACATTTTCTTTATCCATTTACTCATTCATGGACACTTAGGTTGGTTCCATATCTTGGTTATTGAAAATAGTGCTGAAATAAATGTGGATATGCAATTATCCCTTAGATATACTGATTTTCTTTCCTTTGAATAAATAATAATTTTATTTGAATGGAAGTGGTTAAAATATATTTTAAATGCAAGTGAGAAGAATCTAGTTCAGAGAAAGGGAAGGATTATTCAAGACAAGGAATGGATGCTGGTTAGTGTAAGGTTCCTACAAAAGCAGGAGGTGATATGATTCAAAATACAGAAGGAGGAATAGACTTTGCCTGTAGGAGTGATAGGTCCCCCTCAGTTATAATGTGGAAAAAGGAGGATGGGGGAAAAACAGATAATGTAGATAATTTGGAATATTTGGTAGGGAGTTCCTGTCTGATGTTTTCTATTTTCTATGTGAAGTTTGAAATATAGTCATATGCTTTGAGATAAAAGATTTGAGGATGAGGACTAAATGTCTGAGTAGAATAATAAAGTTTCAAACAAATATGACAGTGTATGAGAAAGCATGTTTTGTAGGGGCAAGTGATAGGATTACCAGATGGTGTGAGATGAATGGTACAATTTAAAACTGACATTCATGAATTTCATTGTCAAACATATGCTGTTTTCCTTGAATTTCTTCAGCAATGCTCAGAGAGTAGTAGTGTATAAGCATGGGGGAAGGGATATTTGGGTCTATTGAAGGTAGATATTTTGCAAAAGAGGAGCTACTGAAATGTAGAGAGACAAGAGCAAGTAGTTCATTGGCCTGACAGATATTGAAATGGCAGGCCATAAAATCTATGGTGGATGGGAAGGTAAATAGAGAAAGGTTAGGGCATAGAATTAGAAAAAAATTATAGAAGTCAAGAGGCTGGACATTTCAATAAGTTTCAGGATTAGTTTTCTGCATGGAATAGTAGAAATAGTAAACTGGAAGCAAAAGAGGTTTTGGACACAGTGGAATGCTTGAGTGACATTGAAAAAGGCATACTTAACCACTTCGGTACCAGCGTGGACTATAGTCAACAGCCACAGATGAATGCGAGCATCGACTTTAGCCGACAGCCGTGATAGGAAGGCGCACAGCCGAGCGTTGACTTTAGTCGACAGCCAAAAGCTTTTACTTTTATCTCTGCAGTTGCAGTGTGTACGTTCAGCTAATAAGTTACTACAAATCTGTGACCTTTTAAAAAGTCCTTAGTAGGAGTTATTATTGTTATTTTCCTAAAGCTGCCTGTAAAGTAAAACAAGCTTTCAGGGCTTTAAAGCTTTCCTCATCACATAAGAGCAAAACAGATTCATCATCAATGCACAGCACAAACTATCATGCGGACTATGAGTGCCGGCTGTGGGCATGGTTTCACGGCCGTTGAGCGCCGTACCGAAGTGGTTAATGATATTGGTGAGGTCCAATATGTCATGATGGTAGTGGATGGCTGAGGAATAGTAAAGGAAGTCATTGGAGATAATATAGGGCAATCTCAGGCCAGGGTATTGAAATGAGTATGTAGACTTGGAAGAAAACAAGAGTGTTAAAAAGAAGACTGAATATTTTTCTAAGGCCTTCACTGAAGAGGGTTTAAAATATAGGTTTTAGTTCTCCCTGTAGAGGTCTTTTACCTCCTTAGTTAAATATATTCCTAGGTACTTTATAACAGCTGATTCTTGTTAAGGTTTAAATATAGAGTAGACCCTAAAAAAAGCCTCTGTAGTGGCTGTTGGTATTTGGCTTCCAAATTAAGAGAGTTTACTTTTATTGAGCTCTCAGGGGAAGATCTTAGATCTTATCATTCCAATTCTATTCTATCACAGTGAATAAAATGGTTTCCTTTTTAAAATGACAA
>CAUYPO010093625.1:0-19285 GCA_963574435.1 Cheirogaleus major | reverse complement strand
CCCCCAACCCCCAAAGAATATTACTACTGTGTGAGCACCTTAGTGTTGATCAGTTAGTGCCAGTCTGATGGCGAGTACATGGGGTGCCTATTCTTCCATTCTTGTGATACCTCACTTTGGAGGATGGGCTCAAGCTCTATCCAGAAAAAGATATGATATTAAATGTTTGGTTGAATTCAGCAGTCCTGGACTTTGTTTTGGTGTGAGACATTTTTACTACAGCTTTATCTCCTTACTTGTTATTGGCTTATTCAGGTTTTGAAAAACCCTAGTTCAATCTTGGTAGATTTTATATGTCTATCCATTTCTTCTAGGTTTTCCAATATATTGACATATATTACAATATATTAGCTCATAATGATCTCTAATGATCCACTGAATTTCTGTGATATCAGTTGTAATGCCTCTTTTTCCATCTCTGATTTTATTTATTTGAATCTTCTCTCTTTTCTTCTTAGTTTGGCTAATGGTTTGTAATTTTTATCTTTTAAAACAGCCACTGACCATTTTGTTGATCTTTTGTATTTTATAGTCTCGATTTTATTTATTTGTGCTCTGGTATGTATTATTTCCTTTCTTTCACTGCTTTTGAGTTTTGATTTGCAATTCCTTATCTAGTTCTTTAGAATGCATCATTAGGTTGTTTATTTTAAGTCTTTCTATGAGTTTATGTAGGCATTTATTGCTATAAACTTCCCTTGTAGTATGCTTTTTCTGCCTCCCATAGGTTTTGGCATGTTGTGTTTCCATTTTAATTTGTTTTAAGAATTTTTAAAATTCCTTTTTAATTTACTCATTAATCCATTGGTCCTTCAGGAGTATATTCTTTAATTTCCATGTATTTGTATAGTTTCCAAAGTTCCTTTTGTTTTTGATTTCTAGTATTATTCCATTTTAGAAAGAAAAGATACTTGATATGATTTCATTTTTAAAAAATATTTTGAGACTTGTTTTGGGACCTAACATATGATCTGTCCTTGAGATTGTTCCATGCACTGAGAAGTATGTCTATTCTGTAGATATTGGATGAAATATT
Source organism: Cheirogaleus major (assembly GCA_963574435.1). Lineage (NCBI taxonomy): Eukaryota > Metazoa > Chordata > Mammalia > Primates > Cheirogaleidae > Cheirogaleus > Cheirogaleus major. The sequence goes on along the minus strand of CAUYPO010093625.1, from coordinate 18,249 downwards.
CTATACGTGTATATTTAACTCATTTTGTCTTTAGGGCAGATTAAGTCCATCCAATGTTTCTTTCTTGATATTCTATTTAGATGATTTGTCTAATGCTGAAAGTGAGAAGCTGACATCCCCAGATATTGGGTTTATCTCTTTTTTTAGCTTAATAATATGTGTTTCTTATATTTGGATGTCCTAGCATTAGGGATATACATATTTATAATTGTTATATATGAATTAATACCTTTATTGTTATATAAAGACCTTCTTTGACTCTCTTTTTAGATTTTGTTTTAAAATCTATTTTATCTGATATACTTAGAGACAGTCCTACTCTTTTTTGACTTCCATTTTCACAGAATATCTTCTTCCATCCCTTAATTTTCAATCCATGTGTCTTTATTGGTGAAGTAACTTTCTTATAGGCAGCATTTAGTTATGTCTTGTTTGCTCATCCATTCAGCCACTGTATGTCTTTTGATTGGATAATTTAATCCATTTTCATTCAATGTTATTATTGATGGACAAAGATTTACCACTTTCATTTGTTATTTGTTTTCTGGTTGTTTTATAAGTTGTCTCTTCCTTTCTTCCTGTGTTCTTTTGTGTATAAGTGATTTTCTCTGGTAGTGTGCTATAATTTCTTGCTTTCTGTTGTGTATAGCTATTATAATTATTTTGCTATTATAAATTTTCCATTGTGGTTACCATGAAGCTTGCAAATACCATCATATAACCAATTATTTTAAAGAGATGAAAATTTAACTCTAATCATAAGAAAAGAAAAAACAAACAAGCAAAGAGAAAAATAAAAACCTCCACAATTTACATTCCTCCTTTTTTTGGACATTTTAGTGTCTGAAATTTTTATCTGTTTATGTTGTTTATCTCTTAACAAATTGTTGTAATTATGATTTTTGATAGTTTTTTTCTTTTAGTCCTCATATTAAAGACATGAGTTGTTTATATACTACAATTACACTGTTGGAATATTCTATATTTGTCTATGTATTTACTGTTACCAATGAATTTTATAATTTCAAAAGATTTCTTCCTGGTCATTAGTTCCCTTTTCTTTAAGATTAAGGAATTCCCTTGAACATTTCTTGTAAGGCAGGCTTGCTATTAATGACATTTTTCAGCTTTTGTTTGTCTGGGAAAGTCTTTATTTCTCCTTTATGTTTGAAGGATAAGTTTATTGGATATAATAGTCTACGTTTGAAGTGTGTATTTTTTCATTCTGCACTTTGAATATGCCATCATACTCCCTCCTGGCCTGTAAGGTTTCTGCTCAGAAACCTGCTGCCAGATATATCTGAGCTCCTGCATACATAATTTACTTCTTTTTTCTTGCTTCTTTTGGGAACCTTTCTTTATCCTTGACTTTTGATAATTTGATTATTTTAAGCCTAGATTTGGTCTTCTTTGGGTTAAATTTTCTTGATGTTCTTTGACCTTTTTATACCTGGATATTCCTATCTTTCTCTAGGTTTGAAAAGTTTTTTGTTATTATTTCTTTTAATAAAACTTCTATCCTGATCTCTTTCTCTATATCTCTTTTAAGGCTAATAACTATTAGATTTGCCCATTTGAGGCTCTTTTCTAGGTCTTATAGTCATATTTCATTCTTTTTTATTCCTTTTTTCCTCCTCTATATATTTTCATATAGCCCATCTTTGAGCTCACTAATTCTTTCTTCTGCTTAATTAATTCTGCTGTTGGGACACTCCCAGGAATTTTTCAGTTTGTCAGTTAAATTTTTCAGCTCCAGAATTTCTTCTCAGTTTTTAAATTTCTTTAATTTAATTCTGAATTCCTTCTCTGTGCTATCTTGAAAGTCACTGAGATCCCTCAACAGCTATTTTGAATTCCCTGTCTGAGAGGTCACATATCTTTGTCACTTTAGGATTGGTCACTTGGCAAGAGAGCAAACAGACAACCCACAGAATGGGAGAAAATTTTCACAAGCTACACATCCGATAAAGGGCTGATAACTAGAATCTATTTAGAACTCAGGAAATCAGCAAGGAAAAATCAAACAACCCTATCAAAAAGTGGGCAAAGGACATGAACAGAAATTTTTCAAAAGAAGACACAATAATGGCCAAAAAACATATGAAACAATGTTCAACATCTCTAATCATCAGGGAAATGCAAATCAAAACTGCAATGAGATATCACTTATCTCCAGTAAGAATGGCCTTTTTCAAAAAGTCCCCAAACAATAAATGTTGGCGTGGATGCAGAGAGATAGGAACACTCCTACGCTGCTGGTGGGACTGCAAACTAGTTCAGCCTCTGTGGAAAGCAATATGGAGATACCTTAAAGCGATACAAGTAGATCTACCATTTGATCCAGCAATTCCACTACTGGGCATCTACCCAAAATATCAAATGACACTCTACAAAAGGGACACCTGCACTCGAATGTTTATAGCAGCACAGTTCACAATTGCAAAGTTGTGGAAACAACCCAGGTGCCCCTCATTACATGAGTGGATTAACAAAATGTGGTATATATATATATACCATGGAGTATTATTCAGCTTTAAGAAATAATGTTGTATAGCACCTCTTGTATTTTCCTGGATAGAGCTGGAACCCATTCTACTAAGTGAAGTATCTGAAGAGTGGAAAAACAAGCACCACATGTACTCACCAGCAAACTGGTATTAACGAATCCACACCTAAGTGGACATATAGGAATAGCATTTATTGGGTGTCAGGTGGGTGGGAGGGGGAAGGAGAGGATGGGTATATACAAACATAATGAGTGAGATGTGCAACATTCGGGGGATGGTCACACTTGAAGCTGTGACTCGAGGGGGGAGGGGGTGCGGGGAATATATATAACCGTAATATTTGTACCCCCATAATATGCTGAAATAAAAAAAATAAATAAATAAAAAAAAAAAAGAAAAAGAAGAGTGATAAAAGTCCAAAGAGACATTGTAAGAGCACTTTGTAAAGTATAAAACTATCCAAAAGTGACTTTCTATTTTCTATTTTAGTAAAATGATACCATTATAAATGCAGTGTTTTGAGAAAATTAATACATTGTGGGAAAGAAAAATAATTCTAGTTTCATGGATGGTCATGAAAATGCTATTGATAAGTTAAAATGTTAGAAACAAGTTAAATAATCAACAATAGGGAGTTGTTTATATACATATATATGTTCATTTGGTCATAAATTAGACTATTATGTAGCCAAAATAATAGGGTAGAAGAATTTTAAATCATAAGGAAAATTAGTAATACTATATGAACAAGGTATAAAATATTGATTTCAAGTGACAGTGTATGTATGTATGTATATTCATATATGAGCTCACATAAGGTGTGTGCATATGGAAAGATATGAAAACAAATCAAACTCTAACAGGATTATAATGTTATAGATTTTTAAAATTTTTGCTTATCTTTTTTTTTAAATGAAGTCTGTAAATTTCAAGTAACAGAACATATTCCCTCATATACCATCAGCGAACATTTAATTTCATGCCCATATCTTCATTTCAGGAAAGGCTGGGAAAGGAAACACTATCATTTCAGTTTCTATGTGAAACAGAGCTTTTTTTCAAAAAAGAAGAGGAAGGGAATGACCACTGTGTGAGCAATCAATGTTCTCTGCCACAAAAATGTAATGGTTGTGTAACAAACAGTTGATGGAAAGAAAATGAATCCAGCAGCAGAACATATCCTGGTGTGAGAGAGATGGGACCAAGGTAGAATAATCTCCATTTCTTCTTTGGACTGTCTATCCGTGGTCTCAAATTGACTCTCTAGAGCAAAGAAGTGGAAGGAGTACTGGAAGAGAAGTCTTGAGACCTGAATTTCTGCCAACTGTCAACCCTCAATCAGTTGTATGACTTTAGGCATAGTGCTTAAGGTTATTTATTTCCTAGTCCATGAAGAGTGAGAGTCCATTTCAGCTCTGAAATATTATACTTCTATGAGCACGGGACTATATTATCCTGGCCACAGATGTTCATATATTCCTTCAGCATTTATTTATTCAGAGCACAGGAAGTGTTTAACCCCTTTCAAAGGACTTTATAAGAGAAGTGGAAAAAAGCAAAGCTGTAATATTTTGAGCTATGTGCTAGAGTTTATTAAGTGGTTTATACATCACAACATTGTGAAGCTAAACAACTACATTTGCCATTTATAGATGAGTAAAGGAGGCCCAGGGAAGTGAAATAATTAGAAAATAGTTGAGAAGTCTTTATACCCAGGCATATCTTACTCCAAAGCCAAGGCTTTCCCCACTAATCATGCTGCTATGTTTCTGAGCTTGTTTTAAATTGATAATTTTAAATTCATAAAGGCATATGTCTGTCTTGTTTACTTTATTACATGGGTACTGGAGTGTACTAAATAAATATTTCTTTAAGAAATGCAAGAAAGAGAAGGAAAGGAAGAAAGAAAGAAAGAAAGAAAGAAAGAAAGAAAGAAAGAAGAAAGAAAGGGAAAAGAAAAAAATTATAAGACTTTTTGAATCATGTAACACCTCTTTTCTTCTCTTAACAAAAAAGAAAGGAAGAAAGAAAAGAGAAAATAAAAGAGAGACAAAAGAGAGAAAGAGAGAAAGGAAGGAAGGAAGGAAAGAAGGGAGGGAGGAAGTGAAAGAAAGGAAAGGAAGGAAGAAAGAAAGAGAGAGAAAGAAAGAGAAAGAACAAAAGGAAGGAAGGGAGGGAGGGAGGGAAAGAGGGAGGAAGAAAGAGAAGGAAGGAGAGAGGAAAGAAGAAGAAAGCAAGAAAAGCAGAAAAGCTTTTAGGAAAATAATTGTTCAAATGTTTATTCAGCAGAAATGGATGGATGAATTGAGGTTGAATTAGTCCCATTGTTCAGCATTTTTTCACATACGTTTGATGTCAGACTCTTCCCTTTTTTAGTGGGGTCTATGGTGGGAGGCCCAGGGAGGCTGGTGATTGTATTTAATTATGTTCAAAGAAAGTTACAGAATACTCAGCAGATGTCAGGCTTGCAGCTGGGATCCCATAACAAATGCTGTTCTGCTATCTCGTCTTCACCATTATTGCACGAAAGCAGGGCCCAGAAAATGCCCAGCAGACGCATTGACTAGGGATGAGTGAGAAAAGATAACAAATCTTAAGGAAACATGTTGCCTATTATTCCCTATAATGAGAGCTGCCAGAGTGTACACTGAGCAGGCCTCTGGCTGATACTGGGACACAAAGGATCTTAATGCATCCCACACAAGGATGTCATTTGCAATCTGGAGCAACAAAAGAGATGGAAGCCTTGGAAGGTAGGCCTTGTTTCTCGATACTGCATCTTGCAGGGAGGACAAATAACAACCACACAGTTTTCTCTCTCAAGTCCCATAGGCATTCAAAGGAGGCCTGTTGACTGCAATTAGGATGCCATAGCTTTTAAAAGCCGACTCTCTCGGCAGACAGTTGGACTCCATCATGGGCAATGCAATTGGGCCATGTTTCAGATTTACCATGGAGGCAGACTCCCTGAAGGAGATGACAAGGAGAAAAACCCTAATGACTTAAAATTTGCAGCCCCCTCGGGGGTGGGGGGGTCTCCACTGGTGCCTCCCAGCCAGAATAAGCTGTTTTACATTTTGTAGGAAGAAAAAAATGATCTGCATTTTAGTACTCTCAAATTGGCCCACCTAAGAGGTTGCCTATGCATGGTTCCCCTACAAGCTAATGTTGCTTTATCTTGCCACCTGAAGGCTATCTCTGATGAGAGTCTCTTAGTACAGATCAAACAGTTCCAGAGAGTTAATGCCCCAGGATTTATCCTCAATGACTGCAGAGTAAGGCAGGTGGATGAAGGCCTCAGTTTCCACACGCGTGGTGGGACAACACCATGGTATCTTCTATGTCTCCCAGTTGAATCCCACGCAGAATTGAATCTAGATGTCAGAGTAATAACGCACTCATTTTGACATCCACTGATGGATTTCCTCCTTTCATCTCCCTCCTCCATTCCCTCACCATGATTCCTGAATTTGTATCTTACATAAACTACCTGAACCAAAACCCGTGTCTTGGGCTCTGCTTTTGGGAAATCAAATTCAAGGAGTTATCCAGAGGATTTCAGTATCTCTTTCAACCCTCCCATTTACAAACCTTAAAGGATTCCTTACTTCTCCTTATTCCTCCTTATTCCTGGGATTCTTCTTATCATGGCCCTAAGCTAACTTCATTTTCCACAACACACCAGTTCCAGAATACTCTTTATAATTTCATTTTTTAAGCCTTAGTATATAGACTTCTTTCAACCTGAATTCCTCATTTAGCAAGTATGTATTTTTCTCCTAGATCTTCTTTATGTGACTTCTGACTTTTACACTTCCAATAATAGAGTGGAGTTCTCCATCTATATGTCCCCATCACCTTTTGTGGGTATCTCTGTCAAAAGCATTTACAGCTCTCACCACTAGACTATTAGTACAGAGTAAACACTGCCTTTTTCTTATCTCTATACTCTCAATTTCTAGCACAGTGGCTGATACTGAAGAAATGCCAATCAGTGCTCTGTTGCTTGAATGACTATATGAATAAGGTGATGAAATATCTGTGCTGCATTTTTAGGGGCAGATGTTTGATGATTCTGCTACTTTCCTCTGTCATTCTAGGTAAGGGAATATAATAGAATTTTCTTTCCTGAGTTATCCGGAAAGTCAATAATTTTTCTCAAGGTTAGGTGACACATAAAACAGTACAATTTCCCAGATGGGATTCTCTGTGAAGTTTCAGTTTATGCTGTCCTTTAATAGCACACATTTCAAGTATAACGTACTCTGTACTTGCGAACAACACAGGTGAGGACTAAGGCAGTGAGCTTGGTGAAACAGTAGGAGATTTGGAACCACAGGAACCCAAACTCAGCTCCCTGTTTTGCTAGAGCTCTCAGTCAATTGAGATTTCTGTTTCTGTATCTATAAAAATGAATGTAATGTTCAATTGTCAGTATACTTTTAGGCATTTGATAAAATATTATATGCATATGTACTTTGTAAAATGTCATGTGACTACATATGTCTCTCTATATTAATATATATATTTACTTATTTATAATCCCTATAATTTTAAGAACAAATATTGTATGTAACACAGGCTTTCAGGAGCCAAAATGAACACCACAAAATACAACTGAGAGATACAGTGCTTGATATGGAGCCAAAAAATTGGGGTAGAATTTTGCCTTTGTGCTAAATCTCAAGTGAGAACCTATCCTAATTTTAAAGACCCTGGAGAAATAAATACTTCCATTGCTTAGATGTCTTCACAATTTGGATAGGGATATTTAGACACTATTTACCTAAATATATGAAGCAATATAAGCATATGTACTTTTCAAAATATGTAAGAAGAAACCTCTCTGATAAAGACAGCACAAATACAGTTTTCTTGTTCTAACAAAAGCCAATTCCAGGACTGACACTTGATATCTTCCTCACGCTCACAGAATAATTCAAGTGGTTTCCCAGGGTGTTGCAAAATTTAATGCTTCTGGTTGTGATTATTTCCAGGAAGAGGAATTGTTCCGGCAAGAGAATTGCCAGCAGTGCTCTATGGCATGTGGGATTATGCAACCCCGCACGCTGACCAGAATGGGATATTTGTCTGCATATTCAGCAGTTAGGATTCATGGGGTCCTGTGTGTCATATGTCTGATCAAGGTTTAGTGACGCAATGGGCTGGGGCAAACAGGCTCTGGGAGAGATGGGTGCAGGAAAGAGAGCAGCCACAGATACCAGGAGAAAGTCCGGTCCATCGAACATAATCCTAAATGCAAAGGGTTAATGACAAAATGGTACTCAGACAGCATTTATTATGAAATAGGGGTTGGGGGGATGTGCATATAGAGGCTTGCTGAGGGCTGGGTACCCAGGTAGCTGGTAGATATCAGGAAAAATCTGCGATTGGGTAAAAACACCTCAGGCATTAGGCAAAGAGCCAGGGACAGAACTTTAGCTCCTGTCAACAGGCTTGAAAATAACAAAGCTAGATCGTAACTGTAGAGGTATGGGACCCCTAATAAATCCCTCAAATCAAAAGCCAAGTACAAGGAATAAAACAAGGATCTATTTACCAAATATGAGATGCAAATATGAACCATGTCTCAGAAATAGGATAGAACTGGATACACAAAGATTGAGACTGAGTCCCAGAGACTGGTTATATCCCTTTTACCTTGAGTTTGGGAAAGCAATGGTGTGCAAAAATGAGCAGCTAGGCAGGGACTTACATTGTATATATTGCAGTATGAAAATAACAACTATCTGCCAACGGCTGGAGAATCATCATAACATAAGGCATTTCTTGTGTCTCACGGATTAATCTTTCAGAATCATTTTATTTTATAAATCAAGCCTTCATTGTACTACAGTCTTCTTTTAGGAGGAACTTTTGTTTTTTTCTCTAGAATTTGGGATTAGATCTCTATCAGTGATCTTGCCTTGAAGGCTAATATACTTGAGTTTCATGGTAGAAATCATCCTTTCTCAGGATAATTTGAACTACATTCCAGCTGGCAAATAGCACTGACTGTCTCAAAACCCAAACATCTGGAAGAAGACTTGAATTGACTATCTTCTGGCCTCACATGTCTGAAACCCTTCTCAGATAGTAGGTTAGAAATCACGTTTTTGGCTGGATAGTATATATATATATATATATATATATACACATATATATACATACACACATATGTTTATGTGTGTGTGTGTATATTTGCATTTAACAACCAAATCTCTGAAGTAACATAAACTAGACCAACTAAGATATAAAAGCCACAAATATCATTGCAGTTCTAATTTATTTAAGAATTGTATATCAACTACAAAGCTAATGCACTGTGGAAATATTAATAAACTGTATGTTTTGACCCTGAAGATATCAAACTGACTATTTTTTTGTGATCAAATGTTGGTTGGTCAGTAATTTGATGGTTCAGTTGTCCGAAGACTGGTCTGAATGCAGTATTGCCTGGACAACATGTAGACCCAGGGATTGGAAAGAAGAATTGAAATTAACATGCTCACCTATAATCTTGACTTTTGTTATTTAAGGATATCTTTCTAAGGTTTTGTAGAAAATACTGCTGCAAGAGAACTCTCAGTTTGAGTCTCTAGTCTCTGTTGAACTGTTTACTTACTCTGTGAACACAATCTCCTTATATTTTCTGGTTCTCGGTTTGTCTCTTCATCTGTAAAATGTAGATAGTAATAACTATCGCTAATTTTGCTGTGATGATTACAAAAGATAATGTATGTGAACACATGCCAAACAGTAGGCACTCACTGCATAACAGTTATCATTTTTATTACCATTATTATTAAGCTATAAAGCAGAGATCAGACAGGCACCATACACCAAGATCTGTCGGAGTCATTGCCTAAAATGACAGGAATTTACAACGCCCAGTCTGCAATAATTAGCAAAAGAAGTCAGTAGACAGTTGACATCAGTGACGGTAAAATGTGTTCGTTTAAATACATCTGGAACTCAGCTGTGGACAAAGTCCATTCCCTTCTTCCCTTTTAAGGACTCCCATACAATTATCATACAAGGATTAGCCCAGTGTGCTATTTCCCAGTTCTCACATGACAGCAAATCTTTGCTAGAGGCTTCCTGCGGAACTTCTCAAATCTGTTTGCCTGTTTCCTGCTGAGAAAATATATTTGATAAAATCCTCCACATCTAAAATTCTTCATCTTGTTCTAGTCACTCTAAGAGTCAGTGTTTGAAAGACTAGAAGATTAAATGGCAGTTTATTTCCTCTCAGATTCTTTGCCTGCAATTAAATTTAATAATCTTGCATGATAATTTTATGAGATACCAAAGTTACTCATAATGCAACTTTATATTTCTAAATAACTATGGAAATACTTAAGCTACTAAAAATATTAAGAACTAATATAAAAATATGACAACTTTTTTTACTCTTTCTACATCAATTTTTAAATAGATAAAATAATCTTTCTCTGTAAAATCCTTTGAAATTCTAAATTCATTGACTTATTCAACAAATGTTTATTGGATGTTAATCTGCCTCAGGTGCTGTGCTGTTTTTTTTTTTTTCTTTTCTTGGAAACAATAATGAACAAGATGCATACCCTAATCCTGTCCTCATGAAGCTTAGAAGCTGGCAAAGGAAATAGAAATGAAACAATATAACAACCTAATGTTGGAGAAAAATGTTTTTTTAATTAAAATCGGGAAATCTGGAGGAAGGGACATTTCTCTGGTGAAAAGACTGCATTTATTTACAGAACTATCTTGGTGACCAATCTTAATATGAAAAAGCATATCCTCCAACTGATATAAGGGACTTACTGAATGGTTCTTAAATCTGACTATATATTAGAATAACCTAGGTAAATTAAACAACAACAACAGCAACAACAAAATTGATGTCTGAGCTGCACCCCATAACTTCTGATTTTATTGTTTGGTGAGGCCAAAATATTGGAATTTTTGTAATGCCCACTGTGTGTTTCTAATGGTTAGCTATGATGAAGAACCACTGGAAAAGGAGTGAGCAAGAGTGAAAAGGAAATAAGAGAGGAAAGAAGAATTGGTGGAGATGATGGAAACAGATAGAAGAAGCAGGGAATAGGTAGAGGGCTGAGAGACTTTTAAGGTCAGGTGAGCCTAATAGTGTATGTAATTTGGTGTGCTGCAAAGTGAAAAAACTCCACCCCTTATTACCACTACTACCATCGCCCCCAATTTTTCAGCAAAGCCTGAAACACACCAGCTTGTATTCTGTTCAGGGAACCAATAGGGTTAATATCCTATGAGGATCAAAGAGATGCAAAAATGGTTCAGAATGTACAGGTAGCAAGAGACAGGTAACTTGCATGAAGCTCCAGTAGGGCTTTGGATATAGGGGTGATCAAGAGAAGCTTAGGTTTCTTATTAATTCCTAAAATATTTAGAATATTATGTACTTCCATGTGAGGAGTGAAAGTTCAATCCATTTGTATTTAAATATTACAGAAAATCATGACCCTATACTTCCAAAGGACTTGGGCATTGCCAGGGAGCTGGCACCTTCTTTACCTATAAGTAATCAATCAGTTGCATTACATTGAAATGAATGCTATGAAAAGAAAATGCTAAGAGTGACTGGGAAAAAAAGCCTTGCAATGAGAAACTTGTGTGTGGGGAGGGAAGAAACTAAATAAATACAAAGATGGTAAAACAGAAAAAAGAGCCATACAGAGATGAGACATGACAGTGAGGTAAACCCAGGTCATGTGTTAGGTAGAACATGTGATGGAGGTTTCAGCTGTGATTTAACAAGAAAGAAGAGAGGACTAAGAAAGACAGGCAGGGCAAAGGTAAGAGGATATAATATAAAGGTTAAAAAGAAGAAATTCCCAATCATCTATGATACCTCCAGCCACACACAAACACACCAAAAATTTTAGTCAAACCATACCGATTTTGAAAGACCATCATCTTTTTATCTCACTGTTTCATATCAATGAGTACAGAGATTAGGACAAATCATTTCTGAAAATCCAGATATAGGAGGCAGCTTAGCACAGTGATGAAGAGCACAGGTTCTATTGTGGGACTGGTTGGGTACAAATCTTGACATTAGTAGTAACAAGCTAGGGGCTTGTGAGAGATTTCCCATTTCTGTCCCTAGGTTTCTATGGTTGAAAAAGGGATTGATAATACTAGCACCTCAAAACATTTGGGGGAAATTAATTGAGATAATACATATATTAAGTACTCATTTTAGGCCATTAATATGAAGGTTACATTGGCATATGATTATGTCATCTATGATATCATTTTTTAAAATATTCTGAAGAGTTCAAAGTGTTCTATATAAGATGATGTGTGTTGACTAAGAAATATTGTCATCATGTTGTCAGGATCCCCTAGTTATGGGATCTGGACAGAAAGAATTTAGCACACTTTTGGCCTCAAGTTGTTCTCATTAACTTTTTTGTTGAATCAATTATTTAAATGTTAAAAAAAATTATTTAAATGTTTATCAAGCCTATCTTTGTGAGAAATTCTCCTACATGTCGAAGAAACTACAATGATGACACGAATAGCTACTCTCTTTAAGGCAGCAGTCTCCAATCTTTTTGGCACCAGGTACCAGTTTCATGGAAGACAATTTTTCAATGGACTGGGGGAGGGGAATGGTTTTGGGATAATTCAAGCACATTACATTTATCGTGCAGTCAAACCTCTCTGCTAATGATAAACTGTATTTGCAGCTGCTCCCCAGCGCTAGCATCACCACCTCAGCTTCACCTCAGATCATCAGGCATTAGATTCTCATAAGGAGCACACAACCCAGATCCCTCACATGTGCAGTTTACAGTAGGATTCACACTGGTATGAGAATCTAACGCTACTGCTGATCTGACAGAAGGTAGAGCTCAGGCAGTGATTGAAGCGATGGGAAGTGGCTGTAAGTACAGATGAAGCTTCACTTGCTTGCCCACCACTCACCTCCTGCTATGCAGCCCAGATTCTAACAGGCCAGGGACTGGGACTGGTCTGTGGCCCAGGGGGTTGGGGACTACAATCTAAAGGCACTTGCAAACTGTAGTGTGAACTACAAAGGTATACAAATTACTAAATTATAAAGTAATATATTGTTAAATCCCTTAAGAAAGCTAAAAAGAAATGAAATTAAATATCACAGTAGGATAAAGAGAGAGTGATTAAATTCTGGTAAATTAAAGTACTTGACTTTAATACTTCTCTTTTGAAAATTAACTTCTAGAAAATTTCTTCTATTGTTAATACCTGGGAGCTCTAACTGTGGCCCTCACAATGCAGAAATGATTGAAACAAGATTGCCCTTTGAGAGCCAAGCAATAAATCAACTGTTTGACAGGAGCAAAAATATGGCAAATTAGTTCAAAGTAATGTACTCACAAATATAAACATAGATTAAGTGGATCAGAAGAATAATCACAGAAAGGAGTGCAAAAACATGCAGTAGAAATAAACACACTGTAGAAGCAGAGGTAAGTCCTTAGCCTTTGCTTGGACTTCGAGTTTTTCTGATCTTCATAAGAAAGCCACTCTGAGTCTAGAAATGCAGGCAACACCATGACAATGATCTTAGATAAAGCTGTACTACAGCATATCCGCTTCCACTGCCAAGAGCACCACTGTTGTGAAATGCACAATTTGATATATGAATCATCAAACTCCCTACATCTGATCCCATATTCATGAAGCAATCTTCTGTTTAAAATTTGGCTTCCCATGTACATCTGCCTATGGGGACTCAAGGGGCTGATTTTATAGACTTTGAGTATAGTCAGTTCTCATAAAACTGTGCAGTAGCTTCTGATTACAATTTGGCATCCTGTTTGTCTTGACCATATGAAGAAAATAAATTGGTTACATGGACTTAAGTAATTCTGATTGTGTGACAATGCTTTCTCTTTGTAAATTCTAAAATTGATATTTTTCACATTGATCTTATGATCTTGGTTCATTTTCATCTATCCCAACAGATAGACCTGCTCTTGTGTGGTGACAAAATGAGATATATGAGCCTGCAACATTCAGATCCTGAAACACAGTGCATTCAACAGAGTATATATTCACCACATAAACAAAAGCAAAAACAAAGACATATGGTCATCTCAATAGATGGGAGAAAAAGCATTCAGCAAAATTCAGCACCATTTTATGATTAAAAATCCTTATTAAACTAGATGTAGAATGAACATATCTCAGAATTATAAAAGCCATATGTGACAAAGCCACAGCCAACATCACACTGAATGGGGAAAAGTTGAAAACATTCCCCCTAAGAACTGGAATAAGACAAGGATGGCCACTGTCACCACTTCTTTTCAATATAGAGCTAGAAGTCCTAACCAGAGCAATCAGGCAAGAGAAAGAAATAAAAGGTATACAAATCAGGAAAGAGGAGGTCAAGCTATCACTCTGTGTTGATGATATGTTCTTGTATCTAGAAAACTCCAAAGATTTCACTGTGAGTCCCAGGAATTGAAAAATAATTTCAAGAAAGTCTCAGGATACAAAATCAGTGTATATAAATCAGTAGCACTTCTATATACCAATAAGAGTCAAGTTGAGAGTGAAATCAAAGGCTCAATACCATTCACTATAGCTACAAAGAAAATAAAATACCTAGGAATATATTTAACCAAGGGAGTAAAATATCTTTACACGTTAAACTGTGAAACTCTGAGGAAAGAAAATGCAGAGGATACAAACAAATGGAAAAACATATCATGCTCACAGATAGGTACAATCAACATTGTTAAAATGTTATCTTGTTTCTTTCCCTCATTAATAATTACTTGAGGTAAGCAGGACAATATTTTCATTTTATAGGGGAGGAAACTTATTCATGGTAGGTTAAATGGATTGTCTGAAGTCACACAGATGAGTAAAATAGATATAGCATAGCAAGGGTAATCTAACATAGATTAAAAAAAATATTCTTCTAATGCAAGTCCTGGGACTCCAAATCTCATGCATTTTTATGATGGCTCACAACACATCTTAAAATTTAGCTGTGTAGCCACTATTATAGTATCATGCAGAGTAGTCTCACTGACCTAAAAATCCTCTGTGTTCCATATTTTCATTCTTCCCTCCTACCAACTCCTGGCAACAACTGACCTTTCTATTGTCCCAATAGTTTTGCTTTGCATAATTAATAAGAATGTCATATAGTTGGAATTATACAGTATGTAGCCTTTTCAGATTGGCTTCTTTCACTTAGTAATATCCACTTAAAGCTTCCTCCATATCTTTTCATGGCTTGATAGGTCATTTCTTTTTAGCACTTAATAATATTCTATTGTCTGAATGTACCTCAGTTTATTTGTCCATACACCTATTGAAGGGCATCTTGGTTACTTTCAAGTTTTGGCAGTTATGAACAAAGCTTCTATAAACATTTGTGTAAAGCTTTTTGTGTGGACATAAATTTTCAACTCGTTTGGGAAAATACTAAGAAGTATCATTCTGGATTGTATAGTAAGAAATTATGTTTAGTTTTTTAAAACATTGCCAAGTAATCTTTCAAAGAGGCTGTACCATTTTGAATTCCTACCAGCAATGAATTAGAGCTCCTGTTCTTCTACACTCTTGACAGTATTTGATGTTGTTAGTATTCTGGACATTGGCTATTCTAATAGGTGTACAGAAGTATGTTGGTCCTTTAATTTACATTTCCCCGGTGACATTTGTGGAGCTTCTTTTCAAACATTTATTTGTCATCTTCATGTCCTCTGTGCTATCTATTAAGGTCATTGGTCAATTTTTTAATTGAGCTGTTTGCTTTCTTATTATTGAACTTTAAGAGTTTTATTTTTGTGTATTTTGGAAAACAGTCCTTTATCAGGTATACAAATATCTTTTGTAAATATTTTCTCCCAGCCTGTGCCTTTTCTTTATTCTCTTGACAGTATTCTTTTCAGGGCAGAACTTTTTAGTTTTAATGAAGTCCAGTTTATCAGTTATTTATTTCATGAATCATATCTTTTATGTCATATCTAAAATGTCATCACCAACCCAAGGTCATCCTATGATTTCCTTCTATATTATCTCCTAGGAATTTTATAGTTTTGCCTTTTTCATGTAGATCTGTGATCCATTTTGAGTTAAGTTTTGTGAAGTTTTTGAAGTCTCTATCTAGATTCACTTTTTATTGAATGTGGATGTCCTGTTATTACAGCACCAATTGCTGAACAAATTCTTGCCTTTGAACCTTTGTCAAGGAACAGTTGACTATATATATGTGGGTCTATTTCTGGGCTGTCAGTTCTGTTTCAATGATCTATTTGTCTATTCTTTCATCAGTTCTGTACCGTCTTCATTACTGTAGCTTTATAGTAAATCTTGAAGTCAGGTAGTATCAGTCTTTTGACACTGTTCTTCAATATTGTGTTTGTTATTCTGGTAGTCTTTTGCTTTTCCACATAAACTTTATAATCACTTTGTTTACATCCACAAAATAACTTGCTGAGAATTTGATTGAGAGTGCACTGAATCTATAGAACAAGTTGCAAAGAACTGACATCTTGGCAATATTGAGTCTCTCTATCCATGAACACGGGTTACCTCTCCATTTATTTAATTCTTCTTTGATTTCTTTTATCAGACAGAGTTTGGTAGTTTTCCTCATATGGATCTTGTATGTATTTGTATTTAACACTTGAGGATACTCTGCTTCTATAACCAGTCTCATAAGAGATGAAGCCAAGATTTGGACCCAAAAGTACCTGTTTCCTTCTCAATATGTTTTTCTACTTACCAAGTTAATGCAGATCCCTGTTTCAGGTAACAAAATGCAAAGATTTGAGAGATTTGTTATATAACCTCCATCATTTTTCCAGCAATAAGTCAGTAGATCTTGAGCACATACATAAAATTTTCTTTTAAAAATTAAGTAATGGTATAATTTTAAGCATCAATGAGGATAAATGGTAGATATGCTTATTTTGAATAGAGTGAGTTCTGAAATTCTTTAGCTTATACCAAAAAGATACTGACTAATACTTCTGAACATGTGCCTGAGCCTGTTTGCCATATTTGAACTGGATTCAGATTATTTTATCAAAATTGGTTTAAATGGAGACTTTGGGTTGTAGAGCTTTTATATAGCAATCTGACTAGCCTAAGACAGAACATTTTTATCCAATATAATCTTGTAACCTTTTGAAGACATAGGATTAGAAGGTGACATTACTACAGCAAGGTTACAGTTATTAATAGCCATAAAAATTAGACAGTCAGGAAGAATACAGGTTGGATACTGCAATATATTTTCATTCCAGATGTTATCAAATGCAACATTTCTGTGTTTAGTTCTAAGATGTTTAGCATAAATATAATGGGCCACAGTGCTCTAGGCTTGAAAAATCTTTTATCCAAGGGAATATTTACCCAAAAGTGCGGTGATTTAAAAATGAAGAACAATATATTGTGCCTTGCTATTTCAGGAAAATTAAAGAAGAGCATCCAACAGTTCAACTCTTCCCATAAGAGGACAAAAGATAATCACATAGCTCTCTCTCTCCTCTTTGGCACAAATGGTTGATGATAACCTTTTCAGGACTACAAAGGAAAGCATTCACAAAATAGACAGATCTGCTGGAAGCCTTGAGTATGAGGATCACTTTGGCCATGAAACAAATAAGGGAGGAATGCTCTGGCACCACTGGTACATGTGGTCACAATAATTACAGAGGGTGAAATCCAAAAAGAAATTTTTTATTATGCAAAATAAAATTCTGTGCTGAAATGTTGTGTGGCTTCCATAAATAATTGTATTATTTGAAAAATAACAGAGCTCTGTGCCTCTGATATATGTAAAATTTTGATACAGTGTTTTTCTTACTTTGAAGTATTATGAGTCTTTCCCTCATATGTAATTATTTAGCAAATTGAAGAAGAACAAAAAAGGTTATTTTGTCCCACTATGAAATCTCAATATTATACAGTGTATATTAACTCCTCATTTTAGCAGAAAAATAGAAACAGATTTATAATTCTCTACAATCTACCTCTTAAATAGCCAGAATGTCTGAACCAGCCTTGTAGAGTGACAACAAAAATTGCTTTTCTAGTGGAACATTTATTCCAGGGGTAGATACCGAAGTTGAGAAAATAGATTAAGAAAATTCTGATGAGTTTTTAGCTTTGAGTAAAATAAAATAATGCAGTGTGAATAATGAGGGTGGCTCTGAGTGTGTACATTTTCTATTTCTGCACAATAAATTGCCAGAAACGTGGCAGCCTAAAGCAATATAAATGTATCAACTGATAGTTTTCCTGGGTCAGGGGTCTGGGCATGAGTTCATTGGGCTCTCTGTTCAAAGTCTCAATAGGCTGAAATCAAGATATTAGCAGGAGGTACAGTCTCACTTGGACTTCAGTGTCCTCTTCCATTCTGATTCATGTTGATGGCAGAGGTGAGTTCCTTGCAATTGTAGGACTAAGGTCCATGTTTTCTTGCTGGCTGTTGGCCAGAGGTAATCTCAGCATCTTGACGCTGCCCCCAGGTCAATGTCCTATGACCTTCTCCATAGACTCCTTCCACAAAATGATCATTTCCTTCTTTTTTTTTCCTTTTTTTAAATTTTATTTTATTTTATTTTAAAATTTTTTTTTATTTCAGCATATTATGGGGGTACAAATATTACGGTTATGTATATTGCCCACGCCCCCCTCCCCCCTCGAGGCAGAGCCTCAAGCATGACCATACCCCATACGTTGCACATCTTACTCATTATGT
>CAUYPO010093624.1:0-13663 GCA_963574435.1 Cheirogaleus major | reverse complement strand
TTGATTTCTCTTTCTCTGCAATCTGATGTTATCGTAGGCATGAATGTTCCAGCTGGGTAGGGCCGCCAGAACGAAATACTGCAGACTGGGGGGCTCAAGCAACAAAAGTTTATTTTCTCTTGATTCTGGAGGGTGGAAGGCGAAGGTCAAGGTGTCTGCTGGGTTGGTTCCTTCTGAGTCTTCCCTCCTTGGCCAGGGTGCCTACGGCTTGCAGATGGCATCTTCTCTCTGTGTCTCTGTATGTTCTCTCCTTGGTGGGTATCTGTGTCCTGATCTCCTCTTCTTATAAGGACACCGGTCATATTGCATTAGAGTCCACCCTGACAGCCTCATTTTAGCTTAATTCCTTCTGCAAGGGCCCTGTCTGGAAACACTGGTACATTCAGAGGTATTGGGGGTCAGAGCTCTAACATGTGAATTTGGAGGGACGGCGGGGGAGGCAAAACTCAGCCCGTGATGATGGAGTTGGTGCTTGTTTACCCAGGTGATCAGGGAGTTTGGAGGGAGAGGTGGATCCTATAAGCTACGTAGCGCAGTCAGATGCCCAGAGACTTTGTTGTGCATGGGCATTGAGTGCCCACAGCCGCCACATTGTTGGAGATGAAGGTAGCTTTAATAAAGGTAAATTTGACGTTGGCTTTGAAACGTCCTAGCCATTTAACTAACAGGGGGAAATGTATTCGGTTTACATAGCCAGAGTTTTGAGATTTCAAAGATTTGGGATCTCTCATGCATATACTTTCTTAAATGGCAGCTCCAACTGGCAGCTGCTCTGCCTTATAGCTCCTAAATCCTGCCAGTTTAGAGAAAGCAGAAGTAAGAGAACTGAGTCTGGGAGCTGTCTGAGGGTTAATTTCATTCATTCATTCATTCATTCATTTAGAGACAGAGTCTCACTCTGTTGCCCGGGCTAGAGTGCCGTGGCGTCAGCCTAGCTCACAGCAACCTCCAACTCCTGGGCTCAAGCAATCCTCCTTCCTCAGTCTCCCGAGTAGCTGGGACTACAGGCATGTGCCACCATGCCTGGCTAATTTTTTCTATATATTTTTAGTTGGCCAATTAATTTCATTCTATTTTTTAGTAGAGACGGGGTCTCGCTCTTGCTCAGGCTGGTCTCCAACTCCTGACCTTGAGCAATCCTCCCTCCTTGGCCTCCCAGAGTGCTGGGATTACAGGCGTGAGCCACCACGCCCAGCCTGTCTGAGGGTAACTTTAAACACCCGGGACTTACTCGTGATTGCCCTGAGAGGTCGTTGACACCGTGGACTCTGGGAAAGAGAGGAGAGGTTGCAGGCCGAGCAAAGGCACAAAGAGGAAGCAAAGCAAAAGCAAAGCACAGGAACTGCAGATCTGGGGGGTCACACAACACCGCCTGACATTTCACTGGGTTCGCCGTCATCTTTCTTTACAAATTATCCAGTTCCATTCACTGGGGGATTTTTCTTACACCCTAACACCCTATAGAAAAATAAATAAATCTTTTTGTTTTTTTTTAGAACCGTGGGTGGAATACACCCTTTAGAAATTGATCTTAGCATTCTCTTGGCTAGACAGCTGCTGTCCAACAAAGGAAAGGATCTCGTGTAACCACACTGCTAAGTTGCTCCCTCGCCTGCCGCCGTGGTCGGATGCGCAGGCTGAGTGTGGTCCTCGGGATCTCAGCACCACGCCTGGCATGCAGTAGGGGCTCAGCACGTGCCTGCTGGGCTGATATACCGGATGGTGTTTCGGTTCACCCAGGAGTCACGAGTGTTAGTGAATTCCAGGGACAGTCTCAGCATTTGGGGGCTGCTGCCAGTCACACTATCCTTTCTCCCCTCATCTCCCTCCCGCCATGCAATGCCTTTATGTGGATGGAAAAGGGTAATCGGGCAGAGGTGGCGGCTGAGCCCAAGTCCCACCGCGCGATCACTTTCGCCCCTGCGAGCTTCACGCGCACGAGCGGAGGTTAAATGACCAGGGGCTGCGCTCACAGCATCCTCGTCGCTGGTTCCAGCTGCCGAGGGAGAGGACAGAGCCGGACACACTCCCAGGCTGTGGGTCCTCACGCTGAACCCCCTGGCCACCCCAGCACAGCCACGGAAACGAGAGAACAAGGAGAGGTCAGAGTGCAAACTAAATCACCAGAATTTTGCCTTGAGCTTGTTTGCCTTTCTTTAATTTTCAGCTTTCAGATTCTTCTGGCCTGGGTCTATCAGGAGCGAGTTTAAACCGGGGGAGGTGAAAAAAAAAAAAAACAAAAAACTTCACAGGGTGAGCAGAAAAACAATGCATCTATTTATGAACCCAGTCACTCTCCCCTCCCCCACGCGAACACAGTAACGCAATACCCATTTCTCCCCGGGAAAGATTTTTCTGTCCTTTATTTTTTTTTAAGGGAATGACAAACACTATTTACTAAAGGAAAAAAAAAAAAAAAAGGAGCTTGTGTCCTTACGACAGAATAACAACACTGTAGATCATGCTAACTGAAGGCTCCACGTCTTATAAACACAACAGGCTGCATTACTCTGCGCTGAGTTATTATGTCTCATTGCAGGGAGCAGCGGAGTCTGAACGTATTAATGATTCATGCTCGCCTTGGCAGGACATAATGTATACTAATCAGTCGGAACCGGGGTACAAGAGCACTTTAAATGCATTTGTCCAGTTAATAGTTTGACTTAATCTGATATTTCATTGGGTCGCCGACCTTTCATTGTAGGTAATGCAGGAAGGAAAATGTATGGCCGACTCCCCGGTGACTCAACAGAGGGCTTCCTGGTTACCAAGCAACGTGCTACCTAAGCTCTGCCTCTGCATAATTTTGCCAGTACTTCCTCTTTCCGCTGATGAACTTAAGTGTAGCCCTGTGAGCTTGTGAGTGTGTGTGTGTGTGTGTGTGTGTGTGTTTTGGGGAGGGGCGTCACCTTAGGCACAGCTCATTTATCCTGCTTTTTATAGGCACTAAACAATAAACTCCCATCATAAACAACCATGCCAGAGTTAATACTCAATAAACAGTATGGTTTATAAGCAATTAGGGACCCGAATCTCAAAATAAGACAGTTCAGCAGAATGAGAGCATCTACTCGAACAAGGCTTAGGAAGATGCGTGGCTTGTTCAAAGTGTCATAATTCTCCTTTAAAAAGCAATTAACAGTTTGGGATATTTTGGTCTGCCAGGCACAGAGTATCTTAATCACATGTGAAACACAATCAAAGAGCCCCTTCTCAGCTCCACGGAATGGACAGTTGAGTGCCCAGAAAGCGCAGCTGAAAATAAAAGGAGGAATTGATGTTCTCTCCTGGGTGTTTATCAACCTGAGAGTCCATTGAAGGCATCGCGATGGGTCGGATAAATGCGTTTTGTCAGGTCTTCAAAGAAAGCCAGCCAGCTGCTCTGTTTTGCTGATATCTTTGTATTTAGTCTTAGTAACTTTGGAGGGGGGGGGGAAACCCCTCTGTTTTCTAGCTCCTTCTTTAAATTGTGGCAGGCGATTGGAAAATAACACGCATTTGCTCTGTCTTGTGGTTTATGACAATAAACACAAATATCTAGTCCTTATTCTCTGCCGCGGCTGGGATTATCGTGAGGTATTTTACAACAGGAATCCGATCGTTTGGGATTTAGCTTATCTGAGGCTAATAAACCCTATTCTTAAAATACACTTTCAAATGATGTAAACTTCCAACACTATGCACAAGGCCGTCCTCAGGGATCTACCACCCAAGACAGATGTATAATAAACTACACATTTCCTTTTAAAGCACCTCGAAATGAGTGCCCAGTGGATCAATACTATAGGTCTTCTAAAATCGCTTATTTGACCTTCTTACCCATAAATTGAATAATTTTTTATTAAGAAGGGAGATAAATGTGCAGGGAGGAAGAAAACTCTAATGTATACTTAGTTATTTGAAAATGTCAAATCGAACACCAAATTTAAGACCTGAGATTCCTCTTGAGCTGTTTTCACCAGCTTCAGGCATTTTGTAATAGAATGTTGTTCTAGGAAGCTATCTGCTACAATTCCTGCATTTTATGACTTCATCTCTTTCTATGCAGCTTAATGTGTGGGTAGTAGAACATAAACTATTCATACTTATCAGTATTAGAGGCCCAACTTCATCTGCAAAAGGACCGAACTGGAATAGATAATGTCTCGTGTTTTCTCTCTAGTAACTTGTGATTCAGTAAACCGCTGAACTCTGAAAAATTTTCTTGTTGTATATGTAGGTTTAGGGAAGAGAAATCAATACAAAAAAAACCACAATAATTAAGGAAAAAATGAGGTCTAGGGATACTTCTTTGACAGATGAGTGTAAATATTCAGACTGAAAACCAAACTTCAAATGCACCTCATTTTAGAAAAACTTCTAAGCAAAATTTTTGGGGTATTAAATTAATTCTCAGAGCCAGGATTGAAGCACAATCCGGTATGGGTTGAGAAAATTCTATTCTACTTCCTAGTGGGAGTATTTAGAAGGCCATTATACCAACACTCGATCAACCTCCATCTAGAGAAGTACAAATAGTCCCCAAACCAATGCATGTTTGCATACTTTTTCTACCCCACGAGCATTTTTAAAAGTGCATTGCATGTTCCGCGTACCTACTTTCCAATTCTGGATGTGGAAGCTGGGGACCAGCTCATCGACCCCTTAGCTTCCTAAGAGAAGACACACATAGAATCTTAAGGATTTATTCGGGAATGCCAAAGTTCCTCTCCCCTGAGCAGAGTTCAGAGGATTAGCTAGAGTCCAAAGAAACATCTGGGGCTCTTTGGAATTCGATTCATAGAACGGAGGAGTTCAGCACGTGGGTCCTTCTTAGAACGGCTCCTTGGGAATGTGCCCATATCATGCAGAATCCCACAGTTAAGAATGTTTTCCTTCGGCAGCAGTCTGGCCAGGGGACTTCCACTAAGCCACAGCCATTAGCTGTAATTATGCAGGTCAAGTTCAAGTCCTTTCTAACAGACCGAGCTGACAGATGCTGAATGAGACTGTTGATGAGAGATATGAATGGAGCTATCCAGAGTAGAGATGGTTCTCCTTGACCAAATTTCACTGGACATAAGGAATTGGGTTAGATGGGACTTAGGAGAAGTTACAACTTGAAGAAGGAAGTAGGGCAACACCGAATGCAAACCACGCTCGCTTTGCAGTTTCTCTGGGATCTGTCTGCTAGCCAGGAGCCCCTTTGCAGAAAGCGTGAGTGGACTTGCGCTGTTTGTGGACACCCTCCTCTCTAAGTTTTCTGTCCTTGCCGCTAGTTTAGCTGTAGCGGGCTGAATTCTCGTTTGGGTGAATAAGCAAGATCTATCGGAGTGAGAAGCACGGTAAATATTGACTGCGGCGATGGGGAGGTCAATATTTACCTCGAGGGACGATAAACCCTGATATTCACTGAAACATAAAGTCAACATTTTGAGGGTGGTGTCAGGTGCATCCTAAACGTGTCTTGCCGGAAGTAGCGGGAAATATCTCCCTAACAAGCGTGTGTTTCTTGAGCTTTGCCATTTTCCATTCGCGTTAATGTTTGCAAGAGTAGAGGAATTGGGAGGCTGCGGAAATAGCGTGGCTGCTGCTTTATTTTTGAAAAGACAAAGATGCCGCTGCTCACCCAAAAGAAGCCTGTCTTTCGATTTTTATTTTTGAAAATTTTTTTTTTTTAGATTTGTGGGCGGGGGCTTTGCCCATGAATGTGATAATGGGGAACTGCTGCGGTGGCCTTTGGCCCTCTCTCCATCTTTGCGCTCCAGGGGCAGCAGGAGGGAGCAGCACCGGATGGGTTTGAATCTGCAGTTGCAGCTTCTAGCAGCCCAGACTGCCGAGCCCGATTTTATTCCTGTAGCCCATGATGTCCATTTACTCATCCATTTTCCATCCTCTTCCTTTAAACGTAGCTTTCTTTCCTCTGATGAATTATTAAGCCATTGCAAATTAAGCAAACTCAGAGAGTGTGTTAAAAGAAGCCTTCCCCTCTCTGGCCCACCATTTAGTACATACTGGACATCGTTGTTCTGTTTGAGAGGGTGACGCATCAGCCCCTCCGTAGACTTGGGCTCTCAGGCTCTGACGGCTGCCGATTGGAGACCCCGCTCTTCTCGGGGTTGTGTGAGGACCAGCGGTGGGGACCCAGCAGACAGTGGCTGCGAGAGACAGCAGCCGCCTTTCCGCTCCCAGCTGGTGTTGGTCCCGGGCAGAGTCAGAGGCTGGCTGTCCGCACCGCCCGCAGCTTTGAGTTGTTAGACTCTCCGGGAAGCAATCTCTTCCTCCCCTGAAATGATCCCCTTTGTGCGCACTGATGTCCTATCGCATCATATTTCACAGTTAATGATAAGGCTGTCAAATGCAAATACCGCCTGTGACAAATTCATAGTCTGTAGAAATGACCGACACCCCGTTTCTCTCCTGAGAACTGGTTTTGGTGGAGGAGAGATGGGGGGCTCCAGCCCCCGCAGGGAGGAGAGGAAGGGACAGGGACAGCACTGCTGGAACTGCCGCGGGGGTTTCAAGTAGAGTAATTGCAAACACAGCTTGAGCGTTTATTCTGTATCAGGCGCTGTTTAGTACTTAACGTGGATGTTCATGCCCATTTCACAGACTGGAGAATGGAGGCAGAGGAGGTAAGTAGCCTGCCCACGACGTAACAAGGCTGGGTGGGGAGCTGGGACTCAAGCCCAGGCCACCTGCTTGTGTGACTCCTGGCTTTTTCTAGGGTTGGGTCCCAATTTGTGCCAGTTTTCTTCGTTCTTTTGCTCTGTGTCTTCTCCCCACGGCCCACCCTCATGCTTTGAATTGTGCGTGTTGTCGAAGAGGATCTGGTTCACCTCTCTCTCTTGGTTTTCATTCACTTCGGAGTCGAGTCCAGTGCGATACTCTCTTACATGCTTGGAGCACTTTGGGCTTATCCTGGAGCAGGCAAAAGCTCCAGGGAGAAGTCCAGAGCTGCCCCAGGTCGTGGTGGCCTCCCAGGAAGCCCCGCCATACCAGGAATTCCCTTGCATGTGGGATTTGGGAAGCTCTCCGGTCTCTGGTGGGACGTTCCCATCTGGCACTACTCTGCAGCAGGCACGGGAAGGAGAATGTGGAGATGGCAGTCAGTTAGACGGGACCCACCCAACACACCAAAATCTCTACCTGCAGCTGCCACGCCCGAACTTCCAATACCAGAAGGCGTCCTCTTGAGGAATATTTAACTTTCCCTTCTGAACGAGTCTCCTCCCTGCACCTTTGCAGTGGTGGAGGTGGCCCCAGCCTTCCGCGATGATTTGCAAGAGCAAAGTCAAGGTCATTCCAGCACCTTCCACCAATGTAGTGAAAACCGTAAGCTCAGACTTTCAGATCCAGAATGAGGATGTCCTTCGTGCCATCAGAGTGTCACTGGGTGCCTTTCTCCTCATCTGCAGGGCTGCTCAAGGCTGAGATGGTCCCAGAGGCAAGTTCTATGCTGGGAACGTAGTACCCAACTCCAGGACACAGCTGTAGAGTCCCGAGCACTATTTGAAGAATGGGGAAAATTTAAAGGCGCTTGTTAAAACTTCCAGGGCTGAATCTCTGCCCTTCGTTTTCTGCTCCCAAGACACTTATGATGCTGCTTTGTTGACATGCTGGGGACGGAGCTGTATGCTCAGCACATGTCACTGCAAAACATTCCTGCAGATGCCACACCTGTTTTACGAATAAAATGAAAACAGATATAAAAGCTTCAGAAGCAAGTTGCAATCCAAGTGTCCGTCAGTGAACAAATGGATAAACACAATGTGGTGTATATGGTGTGGTGGTTCCTTAAAAAATTTAAAATAGAATTACCATACAATCCAGCAATTGCACTTCTTAGCCTATACTCAAGAGAACAGAAAGCAGGGTCTCCAAGAGGTATTTGGAGACCCACATTCATGGTGGCATTATTCACAACAGCCAAAAGGTGGAAGCCGCCCACGTGTCTGCTACCAGATAAACGGATAAAGAAAATGTGGAACCACATGCAGCGGAATATCATTCAACCTTAAGAAAGAGGAAATCATGTCACATGCCGCAACACGGATTAACCTTGAGGACGTTATGCTAAGTGAAATAAACCAGGCACAAAGGACACATACAGCGTGATTCCACGTGTACGAGGTTCCTTCCAGCTCGTAGCCTCTTGGGCACTACTCTTAGAAGTTGAGGCTGCCCTGCGGATTCTTAGTGTGGTGGTTGTGAGTCAGTTGGTGTCACTTCCTCCACGCTCCCTGGCAGGGAAGCTGTGATCGGGTGGGTCAACACTTGTTAAACTCCAGGATGAGTAAAGTTAATCTAGCATGATGTTATGAGGGGTGAGATCTTGCCGCTGTTGATAAGTACCTTTGTGCTAGTTTTGGGGTCTAGATTTGGAGGGCATCTGTGTCCTCCAGCTGCCTAGCTGGGTAGTCCCAGCAACAAACCTAACTGGACCTTGTGAGCCATGACTTTGGGCTGGTCACTCTGCTCCGAGCAGCGAAGTCCTTGGCTGGAAACAGTAGGGATCTGATGGTCAGATGATAACGCAGGAATTAGTCTTCATAGGGGAATTGGTGAAGAATTAAAAATATCAGACTGTAAACCTGAGAGTGTTAAGAAAGTAATCACAGTGCTATTATGTAGAGAAATGGAAGTCATGGAAGGTAATGAATCCTAATCAACTAACGGTCATTTGGCTCTCGGTAAAACTCCCAGAGTGGTCACACTCGTACAAGCAGAGAAGTCAATATTGCTGTCAAACTCAGCTGACACTTACCAAAACTCCATGGAGAAGAAAAAACAAATTAGCAAACAAACGAACATTAGCCCTAGCAGAGAAACAAATGTGGAAACAGAGAAATCACAGGGAGCCTTATCATTTGACCCAAGTGACTGCACAGAAACTCGAGCACGTTACGTTGGGAGGAATAATCTACTTCTTCTAAATTGCTATTCGGAAGGCAGCACTGCCAGGTGATATGTATTATGGGATTATTTTTAATTCCAACAGCAAATTATCATAGTTGACTTGTTAATTGAACCTGTAATGCTATAATGAATCTATTCCAAATCCACGCGGGTTATAAATAAATTATTAATAATAATTGACATTGTAATAGACACAGCATGGCATAATTGCGGGAGATAATCACTCTCATGCCATTTCAAAACCGAAATTTATTTCCGTGCAGGGCGTGCGTGCACATAGTGGGGGAATCCAATGGCTGTGGTTCCGAAAGGCTCGTGTCGAGGAACAGCTGGTCTCAGGTTGGCTTCCTCAGGAACAGACGCTGAGACGAGGACCAGCATGCAAGCGGTTTGTCTGGGAGGTGATGCCAGGACGCAGCGGCAGGGAGGTGGGGAAGTGGAACGGGGAGGGGAGGGAGCCAGTCCACGGAGCACTGATGAGCAGGAGAGCACCAGGCAGCTCTGGGAGATGGTGCGGGACGCACCTCTGAGCTGGCCCATCCCAAGGACGAACTCGCTAGCTGTTCCTCTTGCAGTTCCCGTCCATTGCTGTGCGAGGGAGGCTATTTGACACATTAGTAAAAAGCATTCCATAGTGTGATGCTTTTGATCTGATCTGTTCATGTCGCCAAAACCTGACATACGACACCGTGGAGAAGACGGTGGGAGATGAAAGAAAGTGGGGCTGGCGGGCGTGGGGGAGAGAGTCAAACCTTCAAATTTTAGAAAGTGAAAGTCAATAAATACTATCTAAAATGGACAGATTAATAAACAGCTCACAACTATATGATTTGGAGATGTAGAGGCAAATAGCAGAAAAACTAAAACCTAGAGCGTGGCTTCCTCTGGGGGAATGGGATGATGATGATGATGATGAGGAGGAGGAGGAGGAGGAGGAAGAGGAAGAGGAGGAAGAAGAGGAGGAGGAGGAGGAGGACAGCAGGTACAACCGTGTCTTCATGCTGCCACTGTATACCCGTGTCTCCTTGCATATCTGTCCCGTGCATGCCGGCCACTTGCTTCTACAAGTCCCTGTGACGCTTCCCCTGAGCACCTGCTCTCGCCAGGGGCAGAACCTACTAAGGAGCTCCTTTGCTCTATGAACTGATGACATTATCACTTCCATGTTGGTGGGGGCAGGTTGGGCCAAGAGAACACATGCAACCAGCCCTACACATCCACACAGACCCTCCCCAGACCACCACACATATCTGAATACGAGACCATTCATCGTTCTGCTTGGGGTTAGTGGTGACCATAATGGAACATGCATCAAGACTTACCTTGAACGAATAAGTTAAAAAAGAAAGACATCGCTGCTTTTCAGGACGATCTCATAAGATGAGACTAGAGCTGTCTGACTGTGATGACAGCTGTGGTATGCCATGCCTCATCCGCCGCCTGGAGTTGTTGAGAAGTCAGCGGGTGGCAAGCTCAGAGCTGTTGCCCAGTGAGCACACAGAGCTGCTTCCCCATCTAGGGCACGAGGGGACCCCTTTAGGGCACCAGGCAGCAGTCCTGCTCCCTGTTCTAGAAGACGGGCAGGGTGCTCGCCCTGCCTTCTTACGCCTACAGTTCTTGGGGACACGTCATTTCTTCTGCGCTGTGCTCTTCTGCATTGTTTCGGCTTGGACCTACTTTTGCCATGTATCGTGCAAGCTGCAATTCACGGAGGCCCAGACCTGACCCAATTTTACCTTGCTTTTTTTTTTTTTTTTTTTAAGCAGGATTTTCTGGTGTGATCTGGTATGTAATATTCACAACCGCTGCTCCGCGCTTTCCAAGCTACATACACCTTTCTCCAGCTTCTCCTAAGCTGAATTCCTGCTGCTTTTTCCCCAGTGACTTAGGACTGGACTGGACCGAACTGGCAGTAGCAGTTTTGCAAAATAGCACCGACTGTTGGCATGCTTTCCACCAGGAGTCGTTACACCGTCCTAGCGTAGTCAGAATTGTAGAAAGAGAAAGCAGAATGGTGGATGCCAGGGGCTGGGGGGAGGGAAAGGGAGAGTTATTCAATGGCTACAGAGTTTCAGTTTTGCAAGTTGAAAAAACTCGGGGGATCTGTTGTACAAGGTGTATATGCTTGACACCACAGTACTGCACGCTTAAAAATGATTAAGAGGGCTGATTTTATGTTGTGTGTGTGTGTCTGTTTCTTTTTCTTTTTTTTTTTTTACAATTAAGGGGAAAAAAAATTGCTCCATTTTCTTCCCCAGTAGCTTCAGGGCTATATATCTTCCCGGATCACTCCTGCCTACAGTGTTCTCTTCTCTGAACTCATATTACACCTACATTCCAGACACGCTGTGCAGCATTTACTTGATTTTTCAGCGACTGCCTATGGCTAGAGAGGCTTGTCCCAGGCGGACGTCATACTCCACCGGGGCAGGCATCACGCCCCGTGCTTTTTGCAATTTGCACGATGAATACATGAGTTGGGTAAAATGCTACTATTACATGATAATCTCTGATGGGTTGAATCAGGCCGATGGTGAATTTCCTTTAAGATCTTTAGGAAAGTAAATTTGTAACCCTCCTTGATGCTAGGTTAGTGTTCTAGCCTGTGATAACAGTGATACATTTTTTTTTTATTGGTCCTTACCTTTAGTAGCAAGCTGTTTTAGAAATAAATCTTTCCTCTCAGCCCCTCTAGACAGCTCTAAGTTCCTTTTCCACTTGCTATGATTATTTTATTCTTACAAACACTTGGATACTTCTGCTTAAATAGCCGTTTAGAAATCAATCCCTTGAACTTTAGGAGATGTTTGGCATTAACAAAATTAAATGATGATTTTCCTAACTCTCACTGTTCTTCCAGCTCTTTTTTTTTATTTTTTGAACACTCCTATTTGGAACAGAAACAATGCCACTTCAGGAAAGAATCAACTGACATTTTCCCTGACCAAGACACCTTTAATAATTCATTGTCACCAAATATTCACATGTTGCTGAACTTAAAAATCAGAAAATTTAGTGCTGTGTTTATAGCTAACTCCTCAGTGGAATGAATTATTTATTTGTTTGTGTCATTTCTGAAAGAAAAAAAAATGGCCCAAAGTCACAGCATGAGTATATGTATATTTAATATTTTTACTGCACATGCATTAAAAACCAGTGTTTATGCCTCAAAAAAAAAAAAAAAAGGATAATGTAAGAGCTAATTGGCTAATACAAAGGAAAATAATGTGCTTTGGAGGCTGCAGAGAAACCAAGTGCAGCAAACTCTTGGGTGATTTAGAAAGGTGATGAACGGGGGTCTCCTGTACTTGTCTGTCCTCCTCACGGAGCCTATGAGACCTGATGCCTCCTCGTGAGTTTCATGGGACACTTCCCATTACCTAATGGATAGAAAGTTTGGTGTGACAACATGAGCTCAGCCTCTGGGCAGACCCTCATCCCCACGGAGGACAGCAGCTAGGATCTGTCAGCCCGGCCTCGCTGCAGACGGGCCCAAGCCAGTGAGCCAGGCCTCTTAACCCATGGAGACCAGGAGAGGAGTGAGCTGCCAGGACCTCTAGGTTTGCTTCTCATGAAATCTCTATGAAATAAGGACATTTTCTTATTTCTTTTGTGCTAACACAAAAATACCGTCTTTGGTATCATCTCATGCCCAGTCCATAATCAAATTTCCTCAATGAGGCCGGGCGCGGTGGCTCACGCCTGCAATCCTGGCACTCTGGGAGGCCGAGGTGGAAAGATCACTTGAGGTCAGGAGTTCGAGACCAGCCTGAGCAAGAGCGAGACCCCATCTCTACTAAAAGCAGAAAAATTAGCCAGGCTTCGAGGCACGGCGCCTGTAGTCCCAGCTACTCGGGAGGCTGAGGCAGGAGGATCGCTGGAGCCCAGGAATTTAAGGCTCAGTGAGCTACGATGACACACACCACGGCACTCTAGCCAGGGCAACAGAGTGAGACTCTGTCTCAAAACAAAAAAAGAAAAAAGAGAAAAAAAATTTTCCCCATTGAGTTTTTTAAACTGAGAGTTGTGACACATCCGTAGGGCGTGAAATTGATTTGGTGCATCAATATCAAGATTAAACAAAGAGATTATAAAATATCAGAGTGTGTCACAAATT
This sequence comes from Cheirogaleus major, assembly GCA_963574435.1. Taxonomy (NCBI): domain Eukaryota; kingdom Metazoa; phylum Chordata; class Mammalia; order Primates; family Cheirogaleidae; genus Cheirogaleus; species Cheirogaleus major. The sequence continues at coordinate 648 of CAUYPO010093624.1, read as the reverse complement.
GTAAGAACATTCTTGCAAAATATTGTTTCATTTATAGGTAAGTGTACCGGGTTTGAGAAAAAAACGACTCCAGGGAGATTTCTAGCTAATCCCTCGTTCTTACTTTACCACATTCTGTCTCGACAACTAATACTTTAATTCAATCTTTTAGCACGACAAAGCGATATTGATCTTTACCCTAGGCACTTGTTACTGGGTGTTCTAAGAGCAAATCAGTTATTCTTTGATTAGATTAACAGTGGAGCGGGTGGTAGAGAGTAAGTCAAGCGGTCACCATTGCAGGACACATCAGATGGATTGACAAGCATCCTCTTCTCTTTTGCTCCCCTGGGAAATAATCTAAAGCCATGCTGGGAGAAGCCTGGAGCCTACTCGTGCCTGCAGGGTTAAGGGTGGTATTAAGGACACTACGGAAGGTGGGAGGTTTGAGTCGGGGGTTCGATGCCCACCCTGATTTTGGATTCTCACAAGGATGAGATCTCAGAATAGTCCCATGCCGGGAAAACATCCAGCCCGTGTTCACACTGAGACTCAAACGTCAATGACCTTAAAAAATTGCCTTGCTCAGTAGTTGATTCTGTCATCCGAAAATGAGGGGAGGGTCCCTGTATCTGTTTGCTAGGGCTGCCTTAAGGAGGGGCCACAAAC
>CAUYPO010093623.1:0-29283 GCA_963574435.1 Cheirogaleus major | reverse complement strand
TGAATGAGGATCCCTACCTCTCACCTCTCACAAAAATCCACTCAAGATGGATAACAGACTTAAACCTAAGGCATGAAACCCTAAGAATCCTAGAAGAAGATGTTGGGAAAACCCTATCTAACATTGGCCTAGGCAAAGAATTTTTGAAGAAGACCCCCAAAGCAATCACCGCAGCAACAAAAATAAACAAATGGGATCTGATCAAATTAAAAAGCTTCTGCACAGCCAAAGAAACTATCATCAGGGCGAATAGACAACCTACAGAATGGGAGAAAATATTTGCTCTCTACACTTCTGATAAAGGTCTGATAACAAGAATCTAGCTGGAACTCAAAAGATTTAATAAGAAAAAATCAAACAACCCCATCAAGAAATGGGCAACGGAAATGAACAGAAACTTTTCCAAAGAAGACAGAATGGCCAGGAAATATATAAAAAAATGCTCAACATCTCTAATCATTAGAGAAATGCAAATCAAAACCACAATTAGATATCATCTAACCCCAGTGAGATTGGCCTGTATCAAGAAATCCCAAAACAACAAATGCTGGCGAAGATGTAGAGAGACAGGAACACTCTTACAGTGCTGGTGGGACTGCAAATTAGTGCAACCTTTGTGGAAAAGAATTTGGAGATATCTCAAACAGCTAAAAATAGAAATACCATTCGACCCAGCAATAGCATTATTAGGCATCTACCCAAAAGAGCATAAGACAGAAAACATTCTTAAGATATTTCTAAAATCAAGCAAGACTTTTTATTAAAAGCCTAATAATTAATTGTAAATTACATTGAGAAAAAAATAGGATTTATGAAAGCATACAACCTGTCTTTAGACCATCTGAGATGTTTTTACATCTATTTCCAATTTTTTAACTTTTAGTAGTTCCAGATAATTTGGATTCAAGATTGAAATGCAAGTGTCTGTTTTGTAGATTGTCCTTTGTTCTTTTGGGTAGATGCCCAGTAGTGGGATTGCTAGATCAAATGGTAGATCTACTAGTATCTCTTTAAGGTATCTCCATATTGCTTTCTACAGAGGTTGAACTAGTTTGCAGTCCCACCAGCGGTGTAGGAGTGTTCCTGTCTCTCACATCCACACCAACATTTATTGTTTTGGGACTTTTTGATAAAGGCCGTTCTTACTGGAAATAAGTGATATTTCATTGCTGTTTTGATTTGCATTTCCCTGATGATTAGAGATGTTGAGCATTTTTTCATATGTTCGTTGGCCATTATTCTGTCTTCTTTTAGAAAGTTTCTGTTCATGTCCTTTGCCCACTTTTTGATAGGGTTGTTTGATTTTTTCTTGGTGATTTTCATGAGTTCTAAGTAGATTCTTCTTTGGTTTTTTAAATGTTTTTAAAATAAACTTTTAAAGATTGTGGTAAAATATACATAGCAAAACTTAGGATTTTAACCATTTTAAGTTCCATCTTTTGGTGAGTGAAATATTTTTTGTATTCTAGTTTATCTCTTCTATTGACTTTTTGCTCTACCACTTTTTAAGTGATTGTTTTAGAGATTACAATATCCACCTTTCATTGTCACAATCTACCTTAATTTAATTTTATATCACTTCTTTTATACTCTTAAAACCTTAGGAATGTATATTTTATTTTCTCATATCCTATTCTTCATGCTATTTTTGTCATACAATCAAGTCCTATGTATGTTATAACTGTCTCCAACAAATTGTTGCTATTTTTTGTTTTAACAGTAAATTGTATTTTAAGGAAATTTTTTAAAAATCTAAAGCCCTTCATATTTACTCACATATTTGAAATCTCCAGAACTTTTTATTTCTTTGTGTAGATCCAAGTAATTTAATCATTTCCCTTTCAGCCTGGAAAACTTCATTTAGCACTTTTTATTGTAATTGAAGTCTGTTGGTGACAACTTCTCTCTGATTTTACTTATCTAAAAATATCTTTAGTCTACCATCATTTGTATATAAGATTAATATTATACTGGATACAAAAATTTAGGCTGATGGATTTTATTTATTTTTCCTTCTTTCATCACTTGCTTTCTGCCTTGCATTATTTTTCTTCGACAAGGCCATGGTCATTCTTGTTATTGTTCACCAGTATGTAATGTTTCTTGTTTCTCTGGCTTCCTTTGAAGATTTCCTCTTTTGCTTTGGTTTTCACTAATTTGATGGGACTAGGTGTGGATTTCTTTACATTTATTTTGATAAGATTTTGTTGAGCTTCTTGGATGTATGGGTTGATAATTTTGGTCAAAATTGACAATTTTCATAATTATTTACTCAAATATTTTTTTCATTCCAATCTTTCTCTTATATCCTTCTTGAACTTCAATTATTTGTATGTGAGACACTTTGATATTGTCTCACCTTTCTCTGGGGCTAATTTATTTATGTAAGTCTTCTTTTTCTCTGTACTTCAGTTTAGTTTCTATTGCCCTGTCTCTAAGGGCATTTCCTCCCCTTTGGCAGTCTCTAATCTTCTGGATAATCTATCCAAAAATTATTTTTATTCCCATGTAATATTTACAGTTTTAGAATTTCTATTTGTTTCTTATTGCTTTCATTTCTCTGCTTCAATTTCTCATATGCTTTCTCATTATGTTCATCTTTTCTTATAAACATTTTTAAGGTCTTTGCCTATAGATTTCAATATTGGTGTCATTTCAAGGTCTATACCTCTTGACTCTTCCTTTTCTTCTGCTTATATGTCACATTTTCCTGCCTCTTCACCTATCTAGTATTTTTTTTTTATTATAAGCATGTTCTTAAAAAATGTTACATGTTGAGAGTCTAGATTTTGTCTTTGAGTTGTTCTAGTAAGTAGGTAATTTAATGATGAGTCAGCTTTATTATTAGGCTTTATTAGAGTAGATACAGGTTAAGGATTCTTGACTATACTACTGATATTTGGGGCTGGATAATTATTTGTTTGGAGGAGTGTAATATCCCTGGGCAGTTTAGCACCCTGTTGTCTCCCCCTCAAGTGGTACAAATGAAAGCGTCTCTAGACATTGCCACGTCACTCCAGTTGAGAACCACTGATGTAGAGTAGACACTCAAGCTGGTCAGGCACTGTGTGGCCTCTAGAATCTCAATTCAGTCAAATCCCCTTCAAAACTGTTTTCTTCCAGGCCTATGGAGTCTTGTTTTACACATTTCAGTTTGGTTTTCAGCCAAAGACTCAAGCAGATTCCTTTGCAGGTTTATGAAGTCCCTTCTCTGTGTAGCTCCCTCATATATGTTATCCTATCTTGAAAATTCTACCAATGTCTTCTACCCTAAACTCTGAATTTTATTTTTTCCACCCACCAGGACTCTAGCTCTCTGTTTAGTCTCTGCTGCCCAGTGCTGTGATTTGGGATAATGATCACTGGCAGAAAGCTGAGGTTAATGCAGAGATCATTTTGTGCAGTTCTCTTGTCTCAATGATCACAGCCCTGAGTTATCTGTTGTTCTGTGCTTGAACATAGTTGCTGCAGATATTTGTTGTTTATGGGGAAGCTTAACATATGACGACTATTGCTCTTTCATACCGTTTATTCTGGTGACTGTCACTATGTTTGAAATCTGAATGTTTCTAGTTTGCTAACATAGTTTCAAGAACTTTGTTTGTTTGTTTGTTTGTTGTCAGATTGAAGAAATTTCACACCATGGCATTGCCTGGGTTTCTTGGCCAGCCTCCGAGTTAGTATCCCTTGATATATGTGGAAAATCCTGGGCCCAGGATTACATAATTTTTCTTACCTAAACACATGAACGTTTTCTACATAATTGATTGTGTCTTTTTTCTCTTAATTTTGCCCATAACCTCCTTTATATTTTTTATATTTATTTATTTTTAATACCAACCTCATCTATCTTTTCTTGCCTTTGGGAGATAACTTTATACTATGAAAACTACTTTTTTGATTATAAGTGATTTATTGTATAGGTAAGAATTGACTCACATTTTTAATTTTTTTTTATTTCAGCATATTACATGGATACAAATGTTTAGGTTACATATATTACCTTTTTCCCACCTAAGTCAGAGCTTCAAGCGTGCCCATCCCCCAGACGGTGTGCACCGGACCCATTAGATGTGTATTTTCCCATCCCTTCCTCCCCACTCCCATCTGCCTGACACCTGATGAATGTTACTACTATATGTGCACTTAAGTGTTATGCTTGAAAATTTAAAAAATACAACAACAAAAACCTTTGGAAGAGTTATTTTCTCATCAGCACTGCTTTTTCGCATTATTTTTGCTTGTAATTTCTTCTGAGCCTAGCTTCTGTGATTTCCAATTTGATTATTAACCAAATCCTCAGCCTCTTTTATGACTAGTGTAATATGAAGTAAACTAATCTGTGACTCAGGGACCAAGATTCTAGCCACAGCTCTGCTCCTGACTAGTTGTATGATGTTTGACAATTTATTTAGTATACTTGGTTTGTGTCTTAATCCTTAATGCTCTCTAATGTCCCTTTCAGCTCTAAATTCTATCTTAAAATCCTAAAGGCACCTGAAATGTCTGTCTTTTCCCAGCCAAGCTAACTCAGACTCCTAAAGAAATTATAGTTACTAAAACTAGCCTTTTACTCTGGTTGACCAGGGACAAAATGGGATAATAAGCATAAAAGCAATTTGAAGGAGTTTAAAGTGCTTTAGCAATATAATTTTATATTATAACTATTATGATTTCAGGAGGCTATATCCATTTTTTATATTCCTTGTAGTACATTACATATGGTAGATCTTGAATACTTTCATATTTTTTATGATTTATGTATTTCTGGAAGAGAAGAAATGGCTGAAATCACTTCATGCGACAAAAGAAATATGGCTTTCCTTTTTTCAAATGTGACCTTTTCTGTGATTCTCTCACTGCCTCTCGCACCCATTCATCTGTATTCTATGTGACTTGATCTCATCTTGGGCCTACACTATCACCGATTTTTAACTACAAAAAGCCTATATTCACACATGTGTGTATTTGGCATCCTTGTGTTGAATGGAGCCCTCTGTTTGGTGCTGAGGATGAAGAAATAGTTAAGATACTATGTCCACACTAAAAGAGCTCAAGTTCCAGTGCAGAAGATTGACAAGGTAGCTGGTAATTACAAATACAGGTGACCAGTGCACAGGGTGTAAGGGAATCACAGACAAGAAATTTAACTTAAAAATTTGAATAGGCCTCTCATTTCAAGATTGGAGTTGAGAATACTGTCAACACTGGTGTCTTTCTGTACCTTAAACAGGCCACACTCCTTTTGTCCCCAGGTCTTTGCACACAGTGCTTCTCCCAAGTAGAATGTAATTTCCCTATATTTTTACTTCCCATTATCTAAGTTTCAGCTGAAATATGTTCATTAAGGCCTTTCCGGTCTACCTTATCCAAAATTTTTTACCCCTACAATTTAATTTCTCTAATATTTTAAACTTTTTAGCCACTTACTAGTATCCATAATTAACTTATTTATTTGTGTCATTGTTTATTGTCTGTCTCCCCAAATGGTAGGAACAACTTGTTCTGATCACTTCCTCTTTTTTTTTTTTTTTTTTTAGAATTGGTATCTCACTATGCTGTTCAGGCTGGTCTTAAATTCCTGGGTTCAAGCATCCGGCCTCAGACTCCTGAGTAGCTGGAATTACAGTCACATGTCCCATGCCCTGATCACTTCTATATCTCCATAACAAACCTGGCTCATAGTAGCCACTCAAAAAATATTTGTTAAATGGGAAAGAAAGAAAAATTAGAGAATGAATATCTTTTTCCACTCCTTCCCCCACAAATAAGTTGGGCAATTAGTACAAAAAATTACTCTCAACATTCCATTTTTATTAGTTCAAAAAATATTTATCATGTTAATTACTATTCTAGTCCAGAGTTCATGATATATAAAAGAATCACATTCTCGCTTGTTAAGAAAAATGTTGTTTATTTCTACAGATGGTCAGCAAACTTGAACTAGATGGATTTAACTATGTAGTAAAAAAGATATAAAATGTTAAGTCTCAAATGAATCATTTAAAATGTAAGTGTATATACACAATAGTGATTGATTTACAACATTGCCAGTAGCATAGCCTGGTCTAATAGATTAGATAACTAATAAGAAATATTCACGTAAACCCACCCCCTGCAGAAATGGTCCATAATCCCTGTTCCTTGACTTAGGGCTCAACCATGTTAATTGCTCAGGCCAGTGAAACACTAGCAAACCTGACACAAGAAGAGATGTGAGGTATGTTCACACAGTTGGCCTTGTGTCATGTGCTTCTTGCCATCGCCACAAGCAGAGCTTCCCCCAAGTAGCTGCTGCTCCCTCAGTCTCAGACCATGTCCAGGATGAATACGAAATGGCCGTCCCTGAGCCAGATGCACAGCAAGTCCAGAGCATCCCAGCAGGGCCCAGCGCCCCAGCCTAAACGAGCTGAACCCATATCATCTGCAGATGTGTTAATTGAGCACAAATGATTAAATTACTGATTGGGGGGTTCTTGTATTAATAATTAAAGTATGTAAAAATCATCCACATCTGAGCCTCAAAGCCCTGTTGAAGTGCTGAGCTAAGAAAGTCAAATGTATATGTGTCCCTTGGTTTTATGTTGTTGGAGATGCAAAAATTATTTAGAAAAACATCAAGTGGTCCTGTGAGCTAGCAGGGCGCAAGAAGCAGGATTTTATGGACATACTTATGTCAGAAAAAAAGCAGAAGCAAATTATGCCCTCACTAGTCATATTTGTCTTGCAATATAAAGCCAATGTAGCATGTTATAGAAGAGCTTTGGGTCGGCCTGTGGTGTTTATCTCCCGTGTCAACTCATGAATCCTTAGAGGAAGACTGGGAGAAACTGATAAGACTTCATATTTGTTGAGCACTTGCTGTGACATTCACAGTTCCAGGAACTCATTATTTATTTAAAACTCTGAAATACATGTGATAGATATATTATCCCCATTTTATAGGTCACAAAAGTAAGGTACAGATCCCTTAAGTAATTTGCTCAAGATCATAGAATTGGGCAGTGGCGTGATTGAAATTCTACCCAAGCAACATGGATCTAGGAAGGCAGCATTGAATTATTTCAGGCCTATGACTCATATATAACTCACATATGATAGATTTTAGAGAAACATCTGGCTTCTCGGTACTGTTTCCCTCAAAAATTCCAAATGGCTCAAAATTGATTCCAAATACTCCAGTTTTGGCAATTTAAGTTTTGCTAATTGCGGTTGTTCTGCGTTGGTCCATTTGCAGAGTCTTGTGTGAGGCTAGCTTGGGCTTCTGTCCATTGAAACACGGCAGGCAGCAGAATATCAAAGATCAGCACGTAGGTGAAAAGAACCTGGGGGTGCAGGGCCTAAAACGTCCATGGGGGGTGCATGAGAAGGCTGATAGTTACGTATCTAAATCCTTCTTCGTAACTGGTTAGGAAATGTTGGTTTAAAAATTATAATATTAATTATAGTAATAATGTGAAGACACCAGTTTACTAACAAATATGGGCAATGACACCCTTGAAGTTATATTTTTAAAAGAAAAATATCCAAAGCCAATATTTTTCTTTACTATATGAGCACAGCTGTTTTTATCTACATGTGTGTATATTATAGAGAGCACCTGTGCATAACTGAGTGTTCTTTGTCCTGGATTCTAAAATGATAATGGATGCTTCATTATACCAGTAATGCAATGAGAGGCTTTTAAGATTAACTTATGTGAATTTTAGGATATATAGATATTGGATATTTTAGCTGCAGTCAATCTGCTTTTTACCTTAATGAAAGGTGAGTCCTTGACATTGAATGAGATATAAAGTGTTCAAGTCATAGTTCCAAACACCTCACCCAATAAGAACAAATATGAGAGTTCATGACATTCCTTTCAGATCACTCTCTTTGCCTCCTTTCATACAGTCATAGAATTTTAAAGAAGGGAGAGATTGTCATGTCATCTAGACACTTGACTTGGATTCTACAATTTTCTCTGATGGAGAAATGTATACCCTATTTCTGGAGTGTATACAACCTCACACCTGATATACTTATTTGGCTGTCTCAAACTTAACACATCCCAGACCAAACTCTCAACTTTCCCCTTCTTGATTTTTTCCATGTATGTTAATGTTTCTGCCATCCACTTATTGCTCATTCAGAGATTAAGAATCATCCTTGCCCTTCCCCCTTCATACTTCATATTTAGTCCATCATCAAGGCATGATGAGCTTAACTCCAAATGTATCTTAGAAGTCTCCACTTCCTCATGTATTTACTGTCACAAACGGAGTCCCAGGCACCACAACCTATAATCCAGACTGAGTTAATGGCTTCTAACTAATTTCTCCTGTTCTTCCCTTACATTCTTTTTTTTTTTAATTCAGAATATTATGGGGGTACAAACATTTTGGTTACATGAAATGCATTTGCCTTGCTCAAGCCAGGGCTACAAGCATGTCCTTCCCCCATGCATTGTGCCCCGTTTCCATTAGCTACATTCTTTTATTTTGTCCTCCTCATAGAAGCCAGAGTATTTTGTTTTTCTTAAGGTGAATCAGATCCTGTACTCTCTTTTGCAAAACGTTCAACAGATTCAAATTGTGCTTAGAAAGAACTATAATGTTTGGCCATTCAACCTATGCTATCCTTATCTCTTTGCACAGTTTCCCCATAGTGACTTTTTTTGATTGCACTATATGCCATTGCTACTTATACTTTAGGTTGTTGTAAGAGTTAAATGAACATAAATCGTTTAGAATACTGCCTAGCTGATAGGTATATATAGACATTTTTATTATGTTGCCACTATTGTTAATTTATTTCATCCTTGCTCTTCTGTTAGAATTTGAGAGCAGGAGCTATGTCTAGTTTGTTCAATAACTCATAGCATAACACCTGGAAAATAAGATATGCATATTTCACATTTTTAAACATATGCTGAATGAAATCTATATTTAGTGAGTTCTAGCCTATAGGAAGTTATTTTTTGTGGTGAGTTGAAATTTAGCTTCCATCCAAATGTTGGTCCTACTATACCTTTACGGCTTCAAACTAAGTTATACTTTCTTATATAGCTATAAATAGTTTAGTTACAGATATAAATCTATATCTTTGCTATCACAACTGAATCAATGTCAAATTCATCAGTGCCTCTTTTAAAAACATTGCATTTAAAGTATTCTAGATACCAACAATTTTATAAACCCTAGTTATTTATAAAAGTCATTATGGATGTCTAGATATATAATAACTAAGCATTTTAAATTTCCTCCAAATTTCCAAAAGTTGTCCATTCTAAGAAAAGTCAATACACATAAAGGTACAAAATGGAAAATAGTTAAATGAGGATGTACTTTTTAATTTACCAAATGGCATTTTACTTTAAAAGGGTTTTACATTTAAATAACATGTGACTTTTAAATAGCATCTCTACTTTCTTATTTTTTAGAAATTTAATTGATTGCTAAAATGTCAGGATTTTCTCTATAAACTGAACCAAAGCACTCTTGTTTTATACAGTAACTTTAAGTTCTTAAATGAATTACAGAAATCTTTGTAAGAATGAATTCTTTAGACTTTGCCAACAAGAGAAATACACTTTCAGTTAAATTATATATGTTGCAACTGAAAAGACTTTATGTTTAGATATAAGGAAGGCACTGAACAATTGGAAAGCACAGCTGTTAACAAGTTTCTGCTGCAAAGGGCTTGAAAATTGGCTTTTAAAAACCTCACATTACTGACACTGACGACCTCAGCTAGTTACCAAAGAACCATAGTGCTGAAAGTCCTCGCAGAATATGCTGCTTCTGAAAAAAGTCTGAAAACTGACAACCTCTTGTATAGATTTTTGTGAAGCAGTAAACAATCTCAAATGAAAATGATGTTAAATGGCAGGCATATATCACTCTAGGGGAAAATAAAATGGAAATCAAATGTTTTAGCAGTGTATAAACATTAAATGAGATGGCAAGATGAACAATTATCCTTTATATTTGATTAGTGTGGACAGGCAGGCTAATCATTTGACTCAAAAAATTAAAAAAGAATACAGCTTTAGTGGTTTTTAAGATAAATTTTTGTTCAAATAATCTAGATTATTGCTTCAATTTTTATTATAAAGCCATTGGCCAAGAAAGAGGTTCTTTTTAATGAAAAGAAGAGTTTTCTGTAATAATAATGGCTTAGAGATGCTTCCCATAATTTTGGCTTGAAGCTGTGTGGCACCAGTCCAGGGCAACCTTCCTGGCTATGGCTTATGTGATGACTCTCCACCTCTTATAATGGGTCAGGGGCCTTCTACTTTGCTTTTTCTTACTTCGGTTAACCATTTAAGCATGAATTTATTTTACCACATTTAAAAGGATCTTAAGGTAAGAAATATAATATTGTATTTTTTAAACAAGTCCAGCTCATAAACTATTTATGGCATTTGTGTAGGCTTTAATTTTCTGACTCCTCTGTTTATCTTCTGTAGAGCCCCTAGAGCTATCTCTAAAAGAGATTTTACTGCATTGCTTTTTTCTTCAAAATACTCACTTCCCCACTGCATCCAGCATAAAGATCAAGCTCCCTGGCCTAATGTGCCATTCCCTTGATGATGTTGCCCCCTAATTGTCCATCTGGACATTTCTCATTCCTGCTCTAAGACCTACCTCCATCGTAACCTCTTCTCACCTACTCTCTGTAGTAGGCAGAATAATGGCAGCCCAAAAGATATTCATGTCCTAGAATCTGGGTGATGAGCAGAAGCTGGAAGAATTTTAAGGAGCATGATAGAAAAAGCCTAGAGTGTCTCTAACAGATTGTTAGTGGAAATATGGGTGTTAATGACTCTGTTAGTGAGGACTCAAAAGGATGTAAGGAGCATGGCAGAGAAAATGTGTGTTGTCATAGAGAATATCCAAGTCATGAACAGATGGTTGATAGAAATAAGAATGTTAATGGCACTGCTGGTGAGGGCTCAAATAGAAATGAGGAACATGCTATTGGAAAGTGGAGGGGAGGGGTTCCTTATTATACAGTGGCAGAGAACTTAGCTGAATTGTGTTTTGCAGTTGTGTGGAAAGCAAAACTTGTAAATTATGAACTTGAATATTTAGCTAAGGTGATCTCCAAGCACAGTGTTAACAGTGCATCTTAGTTTCTTTTGGCTACTTATGTAGTCATGCACTGCACAATGATGTTTTCATCAGTGATGGACCACAACTACTATGGTGATCCCATAAGATTATAAATAATGGAGCTGAAAATTCCTATCATTTAGTGACATCATAGCTGTCATAATATCATAGCACAACGCATTAGCCACATGTTTGTGGTAAGACTGGTATAAATAAACCCATTGCACTGCCAGTCTTATTATAAAAGCATAACATAATTATGCATAGTACATAATGTTTGATAATGATGATAAACAACTGTGTTACTGGTTTATGTATTTACTATACTGTACTTTCTATTGTTATTTTAGAGTGTGCCCCTTCTACTTATTAAAAGATAGTTACCTGTTAAACATTGTCAGGCAGGTCCTTGAGATATTTCGGAAGAAAGCATTGTTATAGGAGAGGACAGCATATTAATGCCCTTGAAGACGTTCCAGTGGGACAAGAGGTGGAAGACAATGATATTGAAAATCCTGACCCTGTGTAGGACTAGGCTAATGTGTGTGTTTTGTCTTAGTTTTTAACCAAAAATTTTTGACAATAAAAAAAATTTAAATAGAAAAAGCTCATAGAATAAAGATATGAGAAAGAAAACATTTTTGTACAGCTGTACAATGTGTTTGTGTTTTATGCTAAGTGTCACTACCAAAGAGTGAAAAAGTTTTAAAAAATTAAAAAATTTATAAAGTAAAATAGTTACAGTAAGCTAAGACTAAGGTAAATTTATCATTGACGAAAGATAATTTTATAACCTTAGTGTAGCCTAAGTGTACAGAGTTTATAAAGTCTACATTAGTGGTACAGTAAAGTTCTAAGTCTTCACAGTCACCAACCCACCACTCACTCACCGACTCACCCACAGCAACTTCTAGTCCTGCAAGCTTCATTCATGGTAAATTATCTACACAGGTGTATCATTTTTTATCATTTATATTGTATTTTTACTGTACCTTTTCTATGTTTAGATATATTTAGATACACAGATATTTCTCATTGTGTTATAATTGTCTACAGTATTCAGTACAGTAATATGCTGCACAGGTTTGCAGTCTAGGAGCAATAGCCTATACAATATAGACCAGGTGTCTAGTAGGCTATATAATCTAGGTTGTGTAAGTGAACTCTATGATGTTTCTACAAGGATAAAATCACCCACGGATGTGTCTCTCAGAACCTATCCTCATTGTTAAGTGATGCACGACTGTACCTGTGGTAAAGAGAGGAGGGAGATAAATTGAGGAACGAGAAGTTAGGCAAAAATGAATGATTTGAGAAGTTCTCAGCCTCTCCAGATTGTAAAAATGCTAAAATTAGGAGATTCACTGTCAGAAAATCCCTGCCCTAGAGAAAATCAAGGGAGTGTCTAGACAACCTTTTGTTAGTGCTTTAGAAGTATCAAAAGGTGTATCTACTCAGTCTTACAGAGAGCTCTTTGAAGAGATTAGAATGCAATTTATGGCTCCCTTTAGCCATCTCCATGGAAGCCAAAAATAGAGATCAGATTATGTAGGAAAGACCTGTGGAGGTACCTCTTGTTTAATGGGACAAATTTCCTTGACATACACAAGAGAACCACAAGGTTCTTGAGAATGTTCTAACAACATGTTCCAGCAACCTCTTTTGGAGAGATGGCAACAAGGATCCTCAAGTTCATATGCAATAGCAGTGAGCCCCAAATATCCAAAACAATATTGAAAAAGAAGAGGAAAATTGAATGGCTTTTTATTTTCAAAACTTAGCAAAGAGTTATAGTAATCAAAACAGTGTGGTAACAGCATACGGATAGATGTATAGACCAGTGCACTAGAATTGAGAATCCAGAAATAAATCCATACATCTATGCCCAAGTTATTTTCAGTGAAGAAGGCAAGAGCATTCCATGGGGAAAAATAGTCTCAAGAAATGTTTCTAGGAGAACTGGATGTCCACATGCAAAACAATAAATTTGGACCCCTACCTCACATTATACACAAAAATTAACTCAATGTAACAATGACCTGAATATAAGAGGTGAAACCATAAAATTCCTAAAAGAAAATGTAGAAGTAAATCTTCATGGCCTTGGAATTAAATTCTTAGCTTTTATTGGTAGCCAAACGCACTACCAATAAAAGAAAAAAATAGATTAATTGGACACCATCAAAATTAAAAATTTCTCTGCATCAAAAGACATTATCAAGAAACTGAAGAGACACCTACAGAGAGGGAGAAATATTTGTAAATTATATATCTGCTAAGGGTCCAGTATCAAGGACATATAAAAAAATCCTACAACTTAACAAAAGACAAGCAATCAATTAAAAATGGGAGAAGGACTTGAAGAGATATTTTTCAAGGAAAACATAAAAATGGCCAAGAAGCAATTGAAAATAATCATATCATTAGTCATCAGGAAAATGCAAGTCAAAACCATGATGAGATACTATTTCATGCCCTCTGGGATGGCTAGAATTTGAAAAAAAAAGGAAAATAACAATTGTTGGTGACTGTGGAAAAACTGGAACCCTCATACATTGCTGGTGGGAATGTAAAATAATTCAGCTGCTGTGGAAAACAGTTTGGTGGTTCCACAAAAAACTAAATTTAGAATTACCATATGACCCAGTAATTCCACTCTTTAAACAAATAACTTGAGAAGAGGTACTCAAAAAATGCATGTACGCATATGCTTATAGATGCACTATTCACAATAGCCAAAAGGTGGAAACAACTCATAATTTCATCAACAGGTGAATGGATAAACAAATTACAGTGTACATATACAATGTAATCATATTCAGCCATAAAGAGAATGAAGCACATGCCACAAAATGGATAACCCTCTAAAATATTATGCTAAAAGAAAGAAGCTGGATGCAAAAGTTCATATATTGTATGATTGCATTTATATATGAAGTATCCAGAATAGGTAAATCCATAGAGACAGAAAGTAGATTGGTGATTTGCAAGGACTGAGGGCAGGGAGGAATGGGGAGCAACTGCTTAATGGGTATGGGGTTTTATTTTGGGATGATAAAAATGTTTTGGAATTAGGGAGAGGTGGTGAATGCACATTTTGGATGTTCTGATGCTACTGAATTGTTCACTTTAAAATGGTTGATTATGCTATGTAAATTTCACCTTAGTTTTTAAAAGTAAAAGAATAATCTCAAAAAGAGGAGGGTGGGGAGATGCTTGATGCAGGTAAACTGGAGACATAGCCTGAGCTGATGACTCTACAAAGACTCTGACTTCTGCTAGCCCTCTAATAAAGCCAACCAATTATAAATGCAAGAAAAAAAAGTTCTTGTGTGGCTTAATTCAATATGGTTGCGATACATTATCTTTTTCTATCTTCTTTAATTTTATAATATTAATTTTTTGCATCTGTATCATGAGTTACATTGGCATATGTTTTCAGAAATGTTTCTTTGTCTCTGGTTTTGATATTAAGTAGCTGAAATGAGTTTCACTTTTTACATTTATGGATGAGTCTATTTAATATAAGATAGTGATTATCAGATCTTGAACACTTGTTCAAATCATCTAGTGATTCTAGTATTTTTTATTGGGTATATTTTAAACTGCTGATTTCATTGTTAATTAAATTTACAATTATTGAGATCTTATACTTCTTTTTGAGTCAGGTTTGCTAATTAAGCTTTTCTAGAAATTGCCCATTATCTGCTTAGGGTTAAAATTTTTTACCATCAAGTTTTTCACAGTATTTTCTAATTTATTTTTAATTTCAATTTTAAATTTTATTCCAAATCTTGTTTATTTGTGCCTTCTCTCTTTTTCATTCATGCCAATAACCTCAGAGGACTGTATATTTTATTGGTGGTTCCTAAGAACCAATTTTTAGCTTGGTTAATCATCTTTATTATATCTTTTTCCCAATTTCATTAGTTTTTGCTTTATTTTATGCTTATTCTGTGTGCCTTTCTACCTTCTTATGTTAGATATTTAGCTCATTTATTTTCAGCTTTTCTCTTTTTCTAATATAAGCATTTCTGACAATATATTTCCTTCTAAGAATCCCTTAAGCTATTTCCCACAAATTTTAATAACTAGCATTTTTTCTTTACATTCAATTAGTATATTTCAAATTTCATTTATGACTTTTCTTTAACCTCAATTTTCTTAGAAGTTTCAACTTTTTAGTTTTCAAGTAATTAGAGACACATTTTTTTTTAAATTCTAGTTTAATTTGTGATGCTCAGAGATGTGGACTATTAATTTTGAAATGTGCTGAGACTTGCCTTATTAACTTGGTTAATTGGTTAAATTTCCATGTATGCCATAGAAACATGGTATCTTTTTTGTTACATATGAGATCCAATATGTGTCCATTAGGTCAAGTATGTTAAGGTGCTAAAATTTTCTAAATCCCTGCCAAATTTAGCCAACTTGCTCTATTCATAAATGAGAGAAGTATGTTAGACAGTAAAGAGACAGTCACACAGGAAAGAGAGGCTTCTATCAATTTACTTTATATCTTGATGCTATGTTATTGGTGTATAACTTTCAAATTAGTATACCTTTCAGATACATTGTCTTTATTCTTGATAAAGATTTATGCATGAAAATAAATTGTACATTTACATTAGTATAACCAACTTTCACTTTGTTTTGCTTAGTATTCATTTGGTTAATCTCTTATTATCTTTTTACTTTCATTCTTGCAGCATGTTCATGTAGATGGATCTATTACAAACAAGATATAGCTATTTATAAGTTTTTATTTTTAATCTAATAGAAAATCATTGTCTTTTTTACCTGGTGAATTTAATTGTGATTACTGATGTATTTGGAATTAGTGCTTTGCCTTATTTAGTGCTTATTTGTCTTACCTTTTCAATGCTCTCCCTGCTACTCTCCTGCCTTCTATTGCATCGTTTAGGAGTTAGCTTTTTAAAAGAATACTTAATTTTGTTTCTACCATTTTTTTTTTGAGAGTAGGATTTTTGATCCCTTTCCTTTCAGTGATTCCGTATCACTATGTTTTTGGAATTTGTCTTATCATAGTGGTAGGTTTTAAAATCTAGTTTTAGAATAATTGTCTTTTAAAAGCAAAGTTTAATCCATTTTTGCATCTAATGCTAGTTTACTACTCTGGCATGTGTGGATGTGCATATTAATGTGAACTTATCTCACTGGGTATATTTTATTTTATTTTTAATTAATAATGTATATATTTGTAGAGTAAAATGTGATGTTATGATATATGTATACATTCTGGAATGATTAAATTAGTTAACCTATCCATCATCTCACATACTTATCATTACTTTGTAGTAACATTTAAAATCTATTCTTTTAGCAATTTTGAAATATACAATATATTATTATTATTACCTATAGTCATCATGCTGTGTGATAGATCACCAGAACTTATTCTTCCTAAGTGAACTTTGTACCCTTTTACTAACATATCTCATTTCCCCATCCACCCCAATCCCCAGTATGATGAGGATTTAGAGTTCCCTAGATTTTTTTTGAAAATATCTTTAAATATTGACTTACAATGGCATTTTATTCTAGGGCTTGTCCATAATCTTAGCTGAGTTTGCATGACACTCCCTGTGCTTATGGCTCTTGCACCAAACGGGCTATGTAAATTCACACATTACACACGTGCACTGTGACTTTCCTTTATTATTTTTCTACCTCAGTGCCTGGACTGACTTCAAGCCTTCTCAGACTCGTGGGTAACACTTTCAATCCCATTCTATTGGATTTTGCAGGATTTCAAAGCTCCCAACGTTTTGCTGGAGTCTCGGCTTCAACTCTCTGACTTCCACAATTTATGAAACCATCTTCCACGTCACCAGATAGATGTTAGAACCCCTTTCCAATTCTTCAGGGTCTCCTACACAGAGGCCAATCCCTTGTGGGCTGCTTTTATGTGCCTTCTCTATGCTTACCATTGGGCCTTGATTTTCTCACCATTTCTAGCACCTGGAAATTACTTTTTGTTTCTTCATTATATATCATTGTTTATTTCTATTTCTCTATTAAGGGGAATATCTGCATCAACTTAATTGATCACATTATGAGAAATTTTAAAAATTTAAAAGAATATATTCTACTTTTAATGAAAAAAATCAGGAATAATTTGGACACTTGGGATGAATTAACAAGTCATGCAGCTATTAACCCAAAACTGTTAAGGGCATTTTTTTGTTCAAATGGTAGGCCCTAGATATTAGAGATGAGGATAAATTGCATTGGGTTTGTTAAGGTAAGTCATTAACAAAGTTCCTAAACCATTGGAATCACTTTTGAAGAGCCACAAATTGCTTTGCTTTGACCTTTTGTTCAAGTAAGAAAAATAAATGAGTTTCTTAAATGAACTGAAAGAGATCCTGACAGGTTCGCTATTATCTTAGAATATAAGGAAGAAGTAATAGAAAATTAACCTATTCTATATGTGTGGCTGACTTTCCAGCCACTGTGGGCCTCATATGTTCACGCCTTAGTCCTCCTTTCCATTCCTTTCTGCGTTGTTTTCTTGCTTGCTTCCACAAATTACTGAGGACATAAAGTTACATTCCCTGTAGTTCTGGAGAATTATTCTTATTGCCTGAGGCCTCTTAGCTGGGAGTTTCTTTTCAGCCATCGACCGCGCAAACCAAGAAACTGCACAGCCACACACAATTGCCAAGAATAACTCAACATCCTCACAACTTAATCACTAACATTCATTCTCTATTTTCATTTTATAAACCTCTCAATAACATTACTATTCATGATGCCTATCCACTCTGTCTCCATTTATACTAGTGTGTTGTTTTACATATGACATGAAATCAACTGAGGGTCAGATTATCTAATGTCCTTATCAAAAAACACTTTTTCCCGCCTTTTCATAGAAATGTGCATAGCTCTTCTTCCAGTCTACTATCTCCAAACAGAGCCCTCCTCTCAACCCCAGGACTGCTTTAGAACCAGTGATCACTAAAAAATAGAGGGTAATGAAAATTTTGGTAATGAGGTGGAGCCTATTAGATGAGTTCACTTTCAACTCTGGTGAAGCCAAAGTCTAAAGACTTCAAATTCCACTCAAACTTTGCAAAATTTAAGTTTCAAAATGGGTCTATTTGGACCTAGTCCTAGTGGAATCTTACAGCCAATAGCTTGCCGTAATGCAAGATGGTTTGGGGCCATATTGAGTTTGCTCACAACATGACTTTAAGGTTTTTCCAGAAGGCACTGGCATATCTCTGTGAGTTGTTTAAACAGTAAAGTGTTTCTGAGCTCACAATGACATAGAAATAGGGTCTGCTAAATGAAGTGCAGGGAAGAGAGCTATGGCTTGCTCTAAGCCCTGATGGCCTTATTGATTTCTCTAGTTTTGCTCTCAGAGGTGATTTATTAATCTAGGTTATCAAAATGAGACCAACTTCTCAGAGAAAATATCATCCTCGTTTGCTAACAAGTAGTCAAAGAAAACTATGAACATACTTTAAAAATTTAAGATGTCTTAGAGAATATCACATATACAGTAGACAGCTGAAAAACAGAATAGTATCTACTCAAATATCTTCTCTTTGGGTGAATTAAACATTTTTAGCCTAGAGTTCTGTGGCCATGGGTAATGTTCAGCCACGGCTACTTGGTGCTTTCTTGGGGCCTTTGCACTACCTTCCCAAGATCCTCTTCCCTCTGATCCTGACTTGGCTTGTGCACTCACCTGCCTCAGATCTCAGCTCACATGTTTTCTTTAAAGTTGCTTCTCTGACCACCCAATCCTTTTCCTAGCCACCTAATCTAAAATATGCTCCTCTTCATTCACCTCACATGACTCTTTAAAAATCCTCTATATAAGCTACATCACCACGTGACAATTTGTTATAATTGTCACTTTACTATCTATTTGCCCCTTAATCTACACATGGATTTACATGCCTGGTAATTTTTTATTGGATGTGAGACATTGTGAATTTTACCTTGTTGGGTACTAAATGTTTTGTATTTTTAAAAGTATTTTTGAACTATTTCTCGGAGAAGCTTAAGTTACTTTGATCCTTTTATATCTTGCTTTTAAGCTTTGTTAGGCAGGACAGAGTAGCATTAGTCTAGAGGTAAATTTTCGTCACTGTTGAGGCAAGACTTTCCTTAATACTTTAACCAATTCCCCCTGAAATATGAAGTTTTCCACTCTGGCTGTTGGAAACAGTTACTATTCCCAAAATAAATGACCTCTAGGCACTATTCCTTCAAATTCTTTGGTTGGTTATTTCCTCAGCCTTATATAATTCCATCACATACATGGCTGACTAATATTCAACTGAATTGTTGAGGGAGATGTAGTGCAGTCTGTCCTCTCTCTCTAGCTCTCTCCTCTCTAGTACTTTGATCTGTGAACTCTGGCCACCTGGCTTTGCCAGACTTCAGCCCCCTCTTCCCAACTCAGCAAATCCACTGGGTTGTATCTCAGTTTCCCCCAACTCCCATCTTCTTGTGCTGTGGTTTGGAAATATCCGGGCAGCAAGTTGAAAACATTGTAGGGATCACCTCATTTGCTGCTCAGTAAATTAATCTAGGTATTCTAGATTCTAATCCACAGTCTAAATTATTATTGAAAAAGCTGTCTTTCCTCTGTGAAATTTCCCACAACTGATGTCACCTGATTTAACTCACATTATGCTATAGTTCTTCCACCTTTGTGAATATGGTTAACGTTGTAAATAATAGAATTTTGTGCTTGTTTACATGTGTTTTTGAAGATATTGTTTCCTTATGCTTTTATCTTTTCCTGATTATATGGTAATCTCTGAAATGTTTTAAAAGAATTATAGTTTTATCAGTACACACAATTACTTGAACTCATAACACAAATAAAATTGCTCTAGTGCCTAAATTGTAATTATTTTAATTGAATGGAAACAGTCTTTTATAAAAATGTTTTGCACATTTTAAAAAATTAATACTATTGTAATTCTGTTTTTTGCTATCAATTTTCTAATTAAATTATTTAACTGATAAAATGCAAAAGTAACATTGGTGCAGCTTCAGTCACATTATAATTAGAGGACGTATAAAATACTATTTCCTGTTGTTAATATCAGAAATTATTAGATAGAAAAGCCTCATAATTATTCAAGTTTGGAATGTGAAATTTTACAGGGGAAAAAATGATTTGGTTGGAAGAGAAGAATAGCCTCATGAAGAATTGCTGTTGAAAAAAATTGAGGAGGGATAGGAAATAAGGATTCTTGTGTTAGTGAGAAATACTTAAGACATACAACTTTCTATTAAATGTTCCACAACATGCAGCTTTATTTCCAGGGCCCAGCCAGGAAAAGGAACTCATCATTGGAAAGCAGATGGAGCAGCAGAAGCTGCTAGAGGCAGTAAATGTGGCTCGCAGGGAGTCAGCACGGTCTGAGGCCAGGTCACCATCCACCACAGCACAGGGCACTCCAGACACTCAAGGGGTGACCAGTGCCTGCAGGTCATCTCAGCTCAAGCACCATCTATACTACTACCACCAGCTACAAAAGACCCTGAATCAGGCCTGTTTTAAAGTGTGCTTTACAGATACTTCACCAAAACAATATCCTCACACAAAATCCCACTATAACTAAACAGGAAAAATCCTTTAAAATTCTCTGTGAATGCATTTGATAAGTGATACCTAGATGAAACAATTTAAAAGTATAAAAACCAAGAGATGCTTTGTAGGTATTTTCCAGGAACATTTTTGCTGTTGTTGTTAGCATTCCCTCACACCTTACCTGTGATAGGGTTAAGATCTCATACAAACCTTTGGCAACTCTCTAAAAGATACTCACCAAGTAATCCTTCTTGAATATTTTCCCTATTGTACCCTGCTTCTCCTTGATTTTGTGCCCTCTTGGGTTCAACACCAACTCTAACTCCTGTAGGCACCATCTACAGTGAGGGTGAAGGGCTTTGATCAGCGTGAAGGGGATATAGGGCTCCAGACCACTAAACCACAGGACTTAACACTGGTCTATATTCACAGACAAACCTTTACTCCTAGGATGTGCCTTCTGTGTTGGTGAGCTCAAGGGCAGGAAGTCACACTTTTCTCTGCTGCTGGCATTGACATAAGATATTTACCTCTACAAACTAAGCATGATTTAAAAAATGCAAATACACATAATAGAAAGTCATTTCATGCACATTTTAAAACTCTGAGATTGTGGGTTTGTTATACAAATGGCAATCAAAATAAATCTCACATAATATTAAATCTTGAGGAGAAAGATGCTTCAAGCATTAACCTTTATGTCAAAAAGCAATTTTTTTTCTTGAAGTTATAAGCTACTTTGATTTTAAGTATTTACTCACAGGCAGAATGTCTTGAAAGCCTAACTGGTTTTATTTTTACCATTCTTTTTAGCATGACATGAACTATGGCTCAAATCTTCAAATTGCTGTAGATGTTTTTTAAGATATAAATTTAAATATAAATAATTAAACTAGTTGTAGCCTTTCCAAATAGAATGAGCCTATGGCAAGATGAAAGAGTCAAGTCTTTTTCTTTTTTTTTTCTTTTGTATAGTCTATTTGGCTATCATTTTCAATTATGGTAAGCATAGGACTCACAGTACTCTGGTCACTTACCATGAGGAATGAGAGCTGATTGCCCTTATTGAGTAATAGGCTTGCAGCACACTGAGGACTTTCCATAGTGCTCGTGCTAATAGTTTCTAGGCTGGAACTTATTTGCCCACACCCCTCTCATATCATACTTCTGTCTATGCTCCAGTTGTACTGATTCTTTCTAAATTCCTCGAATGTACCATGTTCTTTCTCATATGTTAATCTATTACAAACCTTCTATACTAATCTCTTTCCTTCTCTTCACCTAACTAAGGCTTACTCCTCCTTTAAGTTTCAGCTCAGATATCACTTTCTTAAGAAACCCATCCCTCATTCCCCCCCACATACACACACATCTACACACCAGGGTAAGTGAAATTCCCAAGCCCTCCCTCTCCGTGGTACTGGTCCTTCTCTCTGTTTAGCCTTAAAGAGTCTGTCATTCTTGTCTAGTGTCTGTTTTTCCCATAAGTCTGCAACACCGTGGGGGCAGGGGATAGAGTGTCTTATTCTCTATTGAATTCATAGCAGAGCATCTGGCAAATTGTGGCTGCTAGGTAAATGTGGAAGGAAGGAAGGCAGGAAGGGAGGGAGGGAGAGGAGGGAGGGAAGGGAAAAAGAAAGACCGATGAAGTATTATAGAGTCTCTATCCTAGCAGATTTAGAAGCATATAGACTTTCTCTGGTCTGGTTGGTTAAACTATACTGTACCTCAAAGTCCCTTCAGTTGTGGATCATGTTAAGTCAGCTATACCTTCTATGACCCTTGACATGTTGAAAATACAGCCCCTGTGTGGCTCGCTGAGAAGATGCTAGAGAGGAGCTACACCAATTAGCTCACCCAAGTGGAGAACACATTTATCCCAATTGATCTGAGGTAACAAAGGATGAGCTATTGTCAGTCACATGTGTTTGGCCCAGTTCCCTGCTCTGCAAGAAGCAAGCAATAAAACACTCTCTTTGGCAGAGGCTGCATAGTTATGTTCCACAAACTGCAGGGCACCAGTCTGTGTGGAGAGAAATAAATCTACCCTCTGATCAAGATGGTTTTAGCATTCCCCTCAGCTTGACTAAACTTTAGACAGGTTAAAACTTTAGACAGTTTTCCTGAGTATGGGCCCCTGACTTCCCATTTCTTAGAATAATTGTTTTAGAAAGGCTGAAATTATAAATTCTTTCTTTCTTTTTTTAAGGTGTTTGATATATGTTGATAAATCTTTTTTTTTTAATTTCAGAATATTATGGAGGTACAGACATTTTGATTACATATAATGCCTTTCCCTCTCCCAAGCCAGAGCGACAAGCCTGTCCTTCCCCCATACAGTGTGCTCTCCACCCATTAGTTGTGAGTTTACCCACCCACACCACCCCCCTCCCACCTGGCACTGGGTGGATGGCTCTTACTTCCATGTGAACACATTAGTGTTGATCAGTTAGTACCAATTTGATGGCCAGTAGAGTAGATGTGGTGCATGTTTTTCCATTCTTGTGATACTTCACTTCAAAGGATGGGCTCCAGCTCTATCCAGGATAAGAGGTGCTAGTTCACCATTGTAAATTCTTTCTCTGCCTCTTTGAGATGTAAATATTCTCCCAGCCTCTTGCTAGTATCAAAACTCAAGGATGTCTTTCTCAAAGACCTGGGGGCCATGCCTTTGAGAGGTAATTATCACAATGGTGTCCTATCTCCCAGTTTCCATGGGAGGGTAGGAGCCCAACTTAGATAAGTGACAATTAGACAATTAGCAAACACAGATGCCTTATCACATTGACCAGCCTACCCCAGAGGCAGTCCTCCAGTACTTTCCCACCAGCCCACCTCAGCACTTAAAAACCCTCCTACCTTTTGTTTCAGCAGAGTCAGGTTCAATGTCTCTCATCTACTGCAATAGTCTTTTTTTCTTTTTCTTTTTCTTTTTTTTTTAGAATAGTCTTGAATAAAGTCTTCCTTGGCTGTTCAACTCTGTCTGATGCAATTGGTCTTTGACACCCTCTTAGGCCTGGCTCACATGTACACCTGAATTAAATTGGAGCTACATCATTCCTGGTAGATATGAATGTTCTAGGTGACAAAATTTAAAAAAATCTATCCCACTGAATAAAATGTTAGTGAACTCCCATTTAGTGAAAAGGAGGATTCTTTTTACAATTGGAAGTGAGATTGGTTTCCTTTAATGCTGTTATTTTAAAATAGCATTAGAAAATAAAAGCATCTGGTCACTTCTATGGGAGACAGATTTGAATAATGTCCCAGCAGCAAAAACTGTGGTTGGTATGTTTCAGAGCTATATCAATTTTGTACCCTAAATAGTGCGGCTCCACATAATGGCCTTGATTGCAAACGTGAAACCTTGCAGAGGTCTTATTTTTAGGGACTTGAGGTGCCTGGATTTTATTTCCCTCTGATTTGGACAGAAACTGACAGGTTTTGTGGCTTAGTAGTAAAGAGCACTGGGCTTGGGAGACAGATTACCTGGACCAACCAGGACTTCGGCTAATTGCTGGACACCTTCCATATCAGTGAATATGAACAACATACAATCTGATGACTAGTGAATGTTCCATGAACTTCAGTTGTAATTGCTGCTGTCATCATCTTCATCATCACTTTCAAACAAAGACACAAAGAGGATGTTATGCTTTCACAACTTTCTACTCTCTACCAAAAAAAAAAAAAAAAAATCTTTGATGAGTAGTAATGCTGGCTTAAAGTAGACTTTAGCCTTTGCTGGATTGCTTCATTCATGCATAACTCTGAGCTCTATTTGTGAGATGTTTGTCTTTCTTTCTCCCTACCCCAATCCCTGCATTTTTCAGTGATGGATGGGCAGACAGAGATGAAGTCATCGAAGGTTACGAGGTGGAAGCCAATGGGGGAATCACGATAAAGCTGCAGTCTCCAGAAGTCAGGTCATTTGATGATTATTTCCTGAAACTGAGGCTGGACACAAACACGAGGAATCCGTGGTTCCCTGAGTTCTGGCAACATCGGTTCCAGTGCCGCCTACCAGGACACGTTCTGGAAAACCCCAACTTTAAAAGAATCTGCACAGGTAACCCGTGTTCACTAAATCACAACTCAGAGGTTTGGTTTTCTTCTCCACATTGATTGCAGCTTGTTGAATGAGAGAAGAGGGTTCCAGGGATGGAGATCCCTCTTAGTTTATAAAATAGCCAGAATGAGGTAGAAGTGTGGATTACCCCAAGGATTCTGGGAAATTTAGAAAGACTGCTTTGGTCTCTGGTGGAGCAAGTGATAAGAGACGACATAAGTAAAGGAAAAGTATACTGAGAGATCAGGTGTCTAGTATTCAAGCCAGAGGGAAGAGATTTTGTTGCAAACATGTTTAGGAGATCTTAGCCTTAGCCACAGACATAAGTAAGCAATACAGTTAGATCCCTTTTTTTTCTTTGTGACTTGCTTAGATACACAAGTCAGAAGATGAGGTAATGTCCCCCTAGGACACAGCAGCAATATGTGTATTTGTGAACATAGGTATCAAGAAACTGCTTTCTCATCTGTAAACCTTCATGATGGTTCCCAGTTGGACAAGTACCATGTACTGCTCCCTGACGCCATGCCAGGAAAGGGCAGTGCATTGCTCCAAATCTTTCAGGGGCTTAGTGAACTCCACAGCATGTCCTTCCCTGCTTTCCCTAAGTAACTACCATAACCCAGATTTCTTAATTCTGTAACTTTTATGAGTATTATTATTACTGCATGGGGACATTGCTGTTACCTGTCCTTTTACAATATTGTCTGTACCACAAAGATAGATCATCTTTGGCCTATCACAGTGCCATTCAAAGCCAGTTGTTCATACTGAGTTGATAACATACTGCAGTGGACTACTCATGATGCTGGGTGATGGCCTCTACCCATGACCTAACTTGCATTGTAGAACAGTAGGTGGGACATGTATGTCCTGTATCTAGTCTCAGCAAATATTGGTTAGAAAAGTACTGAATCCATTCACTCATATCACACTCATGTATAAAACACTGTTTATAGCATAAAAAGGGACAGAAAAGCATAGAATCCATGACTCTTGACCTAGAGGAGCTTGTGGTCTTTTTGGGCAGATCAAAACAGATTACACATGTGAAACAGGTAAATAACAATAGAGGTCAATAAGTAATGAGTTTTACAAGGCAGGATAAGAATATGGATAATTATATAAAATATTTCTGTTTTCAAGAATATTCACATTTTGATGTTAGAAAATGCTTTAAGACAATGGCCCCCAACCTTATTGGCACCAGGGACTGGTTTCATGGAAGACAATTTTTCCACAGACCAAGGGCACGGGGGTGGTTTTGGGATGATTCAAGCGCATTACATTTATTGTGCAGTCAAACCTCTCTGCTAATGATAATCTGTATTTGCAGCCGCTCCCCAGCGCTAGCATCACCACCTTAGCTCCACCTCAGATCATCAGGCATTCGATTCTAATAGGGAGTGCACAACCTAGATCCCTCATATGTGCAGTTTACAGTAGGGTTTGTGCTCCTATGAGAATCTAATGCCTCTACTGATCTGACAGGAGGCAGAGCTTATGTGGTGATGCTGCCAGCTATGGGGAGTGGCTGTAAATACAGATGGAGCTTCGCTGGCTCACCTGCCTGCTCACCTTCTGCTGTGTGGCCAGTTCCCAACAGACCATGGATCAGTATAAGTCTGTCAGCTGGGGGTTGGGGACCGCAGCTTTAACATACCAATATATTTAAATGCAAAAATATATGTCTTACTTGGTAAGGCTCAGCAGAGTTCACTGGGAAATTGCCTGGTGTGAATCTGTTTTTAATCAAGCTTTTTAGAGCTTCCTCAATATGGCTTCTTCTAGGGAGGCTGAGAAAGGCACAGGATGATAGAATGAAGGGATTACAGTTTTTAAAATGATGCCCAGAGAAGGAAGGCTCACCAAGAAGACAATTAAAGATGTAAAAGGGATGAAAGAGTGAACCATGCAAACATTGAGGAAGAGCTTTCCAAGCACAGGGGACAGTACATGAAAAGAGGCACAAACATGCCCAGCTTGGTGGAAGACAGTAAGGAGGTCAGGGTGGCTGGGGCTGGTGAATTGGTAGAGCACAGGAGACAAGGTCAGAGAGGCACACAAAGGAGCAGATCATGTTGCATTTAAATGTCCATTGCAAGAACTCTGGCTTTGTTCTGAATGAGATAGGAAGCCACTCGGAAGGGTGAGCACAGCAGAGATACGGGCTTACTTTTTCTGAACAAAATCACTCTTGGTGCAGTGTTTAAGCATTGACAAAAGGCAGAAGGGCCTAAGAAGGGAAAGCAATGAGGAGCCTGCTGTGATAGTGCAGGATTGGGCCATGGCAGGGGCAAGCAAGGTGGAAAGACATGGTTCAATGCTGAGGATATTTTGAATGAAAGTTGAAGGGATTCGGTGATAGAATTGTCAAGAATGACTCTGGTCTGAGCAGCTGGAAAGATGGTGTCACTGTTGACTGAGACAAGAAAAGACTTCAGGAAAAGCATATTAGGGAAGGACCAGGAGGTTGATTTTGGACAAGTTAAATTTGAGATGTCTATTAGTAATCCAGCTATAGATGTCACTTTGTCATTGTGTTCTACTGGTAAAATTCAGAATACTACTTACTAAACTTGCTTGGATTCTTTATGTAAGTATTTGTAGGAAAATATTTGGTGACTTGAGCTCTCAAAACAAGTTAAAACTCTGCAACCATGTACACTAATATTTTGGGTTTTCAATTGTCACAGTGCATGCAAATGTCAAGGTTAAAGCTTGAGCTTCTTTAACATTCACAGCAGGAAATACCGATTTGCAAATTCATGAATTATTCTTATATTGTCCTTGAATCTCAAAACTATTTTTAAGAGCTTCTTATTTGATTACAACCTTTAATAAACATGTTTATATTTGCATTTTATTATGGAGTCAAGTTCAGCAAATATTTCTCTTTTTTCTTAGTTCTAGGGAAGGCAGAAGGATTCTTTAACTTTTCTCTTTGGAACTAATTTATAAAACTTATTGATCTTTTCTGTTGCTGATATCTTAGAATTTTATCTTTAGCAGTGTTTATATTATCTGTGTGTGTTTACATTCATGTAAACCTACCTTGCTCTTCAGTTTAAATCTCTGTATTTCTGTGAAATTGGCTTCAATGTTATTGAAGAACAACATAAACTTTCACTTCATGCATTATTCTTATCCATTTGAGATTCTTGAATATCAAATGAATTCCATAGTCTTCTAATAAATATGCAGACACATTTATGAAAATGAGTGTGAAGAAGTGGAATTAACCTTTCCATACTATTGATAGCTACTTTTTCTGTCACTCATTTTTATCTCTCTTAATTGGGTCACTTCTGGCGATTTGAAAAGTTTTGATATTGCTGTTAGTTTCCATAGAAACCTTTATTGAGCTTAATCTCAGATGTCATTATTTAAATAAAGAGTTTACTTGCACTAGATTGCCAGTTTGAATATTAAGGGTCCTGAGCCCAGGCTGAGTAGTTTGGGAATCACTGTGGCTAATTAAAAAGTACTTCATGTAAAGTCCACTTCACTGTTTAATTAGTTGAGTATATCAAGGGATTGGAGCTGTGTTGGAAAAGAACTAACTGAAACATCAAAGCCTAGCTTCTGAAAAATTAATCATTGTAGGACAGTGTAAAGAGAGGTGTAAAGCAAATCAAAGTCACTCCCATCCCATAAATGTCTTAGCTACTTAAACAATTTGTATCATGTTTGCAATGGCATAGTGTTTTATCATTCCTGATGGATCACTAAGAAAGAGCCCATGGAAGCTCATAGAGTGTAGCATAAGGAAACACAACCCCTGAGTCCAACATGGTTCAGATATGTATCTGCCACATGACTTGGATGACCTAACTTAACTTCTGAGTCTCAGTTTCTGCAGCTGTAACATGGTAACAATATCTACCTCACACAGAACTCTGTGTAAATTGAGTGAAATAACACAAGTGAACTACTTTGCAATGAAATAATACAAGTGAAATACTTTGCAAACTGTAAATACTTAACATAAATATAAAATGTTATTACTAGTGTCATGTCCTACCAGAACATAAAGTATGACATAGATCATCTCATAACAATTATAGTTTTGAAGTTATGAATTTAACATAATTACATTTTGAGATGTGGAAAATAGACAAAATAAGCACACAACCCTTAATCAATCACCCTTACACAGTTAGTGTCAATACAGATATGTTCTCCTGGTTTTTGCCTATGTAGGCTTTTATAATTGGTTCTGATTACGAAAGTAATACATGTTTACTAAGCTTATTGCATGCACTTGGAGATACAGAAAAGCATGAGAAAGATGAAGAGCATTAAGAATTTTATCTATCGGGAGGGGGGGAATGACCCACATCATAGGGATGTGGCGAGCATTGTGGGGGAAGGGCATACCTCTAACCCTTCTTAGGGAGAGACAAAGCTATACAATGTATCCAAAATGTAAAAAAAAAAAAATCTTTTGTTGGATGGAGGGCAGGCGGGAGGGGGGAAGAAGTGTAGAGTTACATAATGTGTGCCATGCGCACCACCTGGGGATTGGACTC
>CAUYPO010093621.1:0-12905 GCA_963574435.1 Cheirogaleus major | reverse complement strand
TTTATTTATGAAGTGAATTGCATTTATAGACTTGCGTATGTTGAACCAACCTTGCATCCCTGGAATAAAGCCCACCTGGTCATGGTGAATTATTTTTTTGATGTGCTGCTGAATTCTATTTGCTAAAATTTTATTTAGGATTTTCGCATCTATATTCATAAGGGATATTGGTCTGTAATTTTCTTTTCTTGTTGCATACTTTCCTGGTTTGGGTATCAGGGTTATGTTGGCTTCATTAAATGTATTGGGGAGGATTCTTTCCTTCTCGATGTTGTGGAATACTTTCTGCCAGATAGGCACCAGTTCTTCTTTGTAGGTCTGGTAGAATTTGGATGTGAAACCATCTGGTCCAGGACTTTTCTTTTTAGGAAGGTTTTTTATTGCTGTTTCAATTTCAGTACTTGATATAGGTCTCTTCAAGAATTCTTTTTCTTCCTGATTGAGCCTAGGGCGGCTGTGTGTTTCTAAGATTTTGTCCATCTCCTCCAGATTTTCTAGTTTATATGCATAGAGGTTTTTATAGTATTCGTGCATGATATTTTGTATCTCCATGGCATTAGCTCTAATTTCTCCTTTTTCATTCCTGAGACAACTTATTAGAGTTCTTTCTTTTCTGCTTGTCATTAATTTATACAAAGGTGTGTCAATTTTGTTTATTTTTTCAAAGAACCAACTTTTTGTTTTGTTAATCTTTTGTATAGCTTTTTTATCAATTTCATTTATTTTTTCTCTGATCTTAGTTATTTCATGTCTTCTGCTGAGTTTGTGGTCAGTCTGCTCTTCCTTTTCCAGTTACTGGAGACAATTCATTAGATTGTTTATTTGTGATCTTTCTGTCTTTTTATGTAGGCATTTATGTAAATAAATTTTCCTCTCAGGACTACTTTAGTTGTGTCCCATATATTTGATAACTTGTATCTCCTTTGTCATTTAGCTCAAAGAATCTTTTAATTTCCATCTTGATTTCCTCATTAATGAAATAATCGTTCAGCAGAAGGTTATTTAGTTTCCATTACTTTGTGTAGGGATGAGAGTTTCTGTTGGAGTTCGTTTATAATTTTATTCCACTGTGGTCTGAGAAGACGCATGGTATAATTTATATTTTTTTAAATTTTTGAGACATGCTTTGTGTCCTAGGATATGGTCAATCTGAGAGAATGTCCAATGAGCTGATGAGAAAAAAGTATATTCAGTGATTATGTGGTAGAATGTTCTGTAAATGCCAGTCAGGCCCATTTGTTCTAGAGTTCTGTTTAAGTCCATTGTTTCTTTGTTTATTTTCTGTTTGGAGGATCTGTCCTGTGCTGTCAGAGGAGTCTTGAAGTCTCTGGCTATTATGGTGTTGCTGTATATCCTTTTGTTTAGATCAAGCAGGATTTGCTTTATGAATCTGGGTGCAGCTGATGGGTGCATACATATTTATAATTGTTATGTCTTCTTGTTGAACTGTACCCTTCACCATTATATAGTGATCCTCTTTGTCTTTCATTACTTTTGTTGATTTAAAGACTAAGTTATCTGAAATCAAAACCGCCACACCAGCCTTATTTTGGCTTCCATTTGCTTAAAATATTGTTTTTTACCCAGTCACCTTACGTCTGAATGCATCCTTGTAGTTTAGATGTGTTTCCTGAAGACAGCAGATACTTGGCTTGTGTATATTTATCTATTCATCCAGCCTATGTCTCTTTAGTGGGCAGTTCAGGCAATTCACATTTATTGAGAGAATTGATAAGTGGGCCACATTTCTGTTCATCTTGTTGAGTTGAACATTGTTGGTTTGTTTTCTCTCTTGAGCCATTGTGCTATCTGGCTTTTGACCTTTAGCTTTTGGGCGATTTTACATTCATGAGTGTTTATTTTGCTAATCTGTGTGTAACACTGTTTTGGGTACTTCCTGGAGGGCAGGTGTTGTCTTGGTGAATTCCCTCAGTCTTTTCTTATCTGAGAATATCTTTATTTCTCCTTCATATACAAAACTTAGTTTTGCAGGGTACAAAATTCTAGGCTGGGCATTATTCTGTTTGAGAAGAGTGAGAATGGTGCCTCAGTCTCTTCTTGATTGTAAAGTTTCAGTTGAGAAGTCTGGCGTTATTTGGATGGGCTTTCCTCGTATGTTACCTGCTTCTTTTGCCTAACAGCTCATAGGAGGGCCTCTTTGGTGGTTATTTTGATCAATCTGATGACTGTGTGTCATGGTGTCTTTGGAGTCCTTTGAGCTTCTTGTACCTGGATATGTAGATTTTTAGCAAGGCCTGGGAAATTTTCCTCTATTATATCCTCAAATAGCTTATGGAACAATGTGTATTATCTTCTTCACCCTCAGGGATGCCTATAACTTTCACGTTAGGCTTCTCCATTTAGTCCCACATTTCTTGTAGGCTTTGTTCTTTTCTCTTATTTCTCTGCTCTATCTCTGTGACTGACTTATTTAATTGAAAGATGTTATCTTCATTCCCTGAGATTGTTTCTTCTGTTTGATCTACCCTGTTCTGGAGGCTTTCCACTGTGTTTTGTAGTTCCTTGAATAAATTCTTCATGTCCAGAAGTTCAGTTTGATTTTTCTTTTTTTTTTTTTTTTTTTTTGTAGTTCCATTTCTTTAGTGAATTTCTCTTC
The DNA here is from genome assembly GCA_963574435.1 of Cheirogaleus major. Lineage (NCBI taxonomy): Eukaryota > Metazoa > Chordata > Mammalia > Primates > Cheirogaleidae > Cheirogaleus > Cheirogaleus major. The sequence continues at coordinate 10,288 of CAUYPO010093621.1, read as the reverse complement.
CACGTCCTGAAATTTTTTTTGTGGTTTCTTTGTGTTGGTTACCCATTTTGTCTTGCATATCACTGAGTTTTCTTACAATCCATGTTCAAAATTCTTCTGTCATTTTAGTGTTTTGAATTTGGTTAATGTCTATTGCTAGAGAGCTGGTGTTCCCCTTTGGGGCTGTGCTTTCTGTTTGATTCTTTATATTTCCAGAGTTCTTTGGCTGATTCCTTTCCATCTGGATCAACTGTTGCTTCTCACCTTTCAATTTTCGTTTGGAAAATGACATGCCCTGTTTATACTCTGCACCAGTAGGTGTTGTTTAGGTGCAAGGCAGATTGCAGCTGCTGCCTACCAGCCTGGATGCGTGTGCTTCTGTGGTTGCTTGATCTGCTGCTAGGGGGAGCCACTAATATGTTGTTCAGGTTTCTTCTACCACAGTTGGGAGGCTGCTCCTGATGGGAGGGGTTACTTGGTGTACCTGCTGTGGCCTCTTGCTAGTATTTTCCTTCCCTTGCTGTGAACCCCACTGTTGGCAGCCTGCTGGATGTGGAAATCCGGCCCCAGAGTTATGATCCTACTGGATGACCTAAGCTGCTCTGATGAGCAGAGTCACTGGGCTGTCAACTGTTGATCTGTGCCAAGGTCCCGCAGATTCACACCAGTTTCACAGGGAAAGTGGCTTTTCTTGTGTCTCCCTACCTCCCAGGGTGGAGCCTACCACTTTAAGTGTGAAAGTTGCTTACTAGGGGAAGGGGTGGTGCCCCAGTCCACCCAGTGCCCCAGTGTCTGTAAGTCCTGCAGGTGTTGGCCTCCCATAACTAGGGAAGTATTCAGAATTCACCCATCAAAACGGTCCTAGGTAGTTGACCGTAGGTCGTGAAATGATGGAGCTTGTCGTGAGAGTCCCTGGACTGGGGGAAGGGTGCTGCCCAACACCATAGTGCAGCACAGCATCTGCGTTGTGGACCCCCAAAATAGCAACCACCCATCTGCAGGGCACTAGCACCAAGGGTTCAGGAGTTGGCAGGTGCTGGATTGGGGAGCTGAGTCATCAGGATGGCCAGTTGTCTCTTTTGTCGCTATCCAACAATCTTGTGCCTGTCCAGCAGGAGCTCTTGCTCTTTCTGACCCACCCTGAGTGGGCCTATTCACCCGCAGCGGTTTCCGGGATAGAGTCCCCTTTTTAGTGTTCACCTCTGTTGTTCTGGTTCCACTGACCGCCAGAGGCCAGGTGCCTGTCTCCTAATTCCCTCCAGTGGTAGCTCAGACCAGTCCCTCCCCGATGCAGTGCAGTCCTGGCACAGAGCTCTGGGGAGTTCAAAATGCTTCCCGCTATTGTCCCCTCTCTACAGAGCCCCACATCTCATGTCACGATTTTGCACCAACTTTAGGCAGGTCCCTGTCTGAGTGGGTGTGGAGGTCAGTGGGGAAGCAAGAAGATCTCCTGTGGGTCTGATACCACTTCACTTGCTGGCCAGGCCAGCACAGCTGTCCCACGCTCTAATCTCTATTGTTTCTCTTGCATTCTGCAGACCTTGTGATCCTATCTCCCATTCACCTTTTTTTTTTCCTGTGTTGTGTGTCCCACACTGTTTCTCTGCCATTCCACAATGCTGTTCTTGCGGGGTAGTGATCCACTCGTGCATAGCAGGCCAAGTTCTACACCTCTTTCTCTCGGAGCGGGAAGCCAGGAGGTCACCTTTACTCTGCCGTTTTCCAGCCTGGAACTCCTTGGATTTCTCACTCTTTTAGGTAGTGGGATGGTGTTTAAAATATTGTATACAAGGTATTAATAGTTCAAATGAATGCAGAGAGGATAGTGGGACTCATGGCTAGGGATTAAAAGGGGGAAACTACTAAAGAAAAATAAGGGGAAAATATACAGTGATACAGCACCTTAAAAAGATTAAGGAAAAAAAATTCTGTTTTCCTCCCATATCCAGTTTAGTCAGTGGAGGGATTTCAAGACAGAAATAATGTAGTCTGATTTGCAGATTTTTCCATAGCAAGAACATTTTATTTATTGTTCCAAGTTAACCAGGAAATAGAGGCTAATTAGGCCACAGAATGAAAATAATCACTACTTAAATGAATTGACATATGAATGCCCAGAGTCTAATATTTCAAAGGAAGTAATTATAAAGTTGAAGTTGCCTTTGGTTAAATTCAGCTGTAGATTTCTCCCTAGCAAGATACATTGAAATACCTAATGCTAGACAGTGGAGACTATGAAGGAGTTTATTATTCTATCCCTTAAATTATGCTGATCTTTTAATTATAAAATTCTGAAAGCTAGGACAATTTAAAAGCATAAATTTTAATAATTCTTCAGACTTGTGTTTCAAATATCGAATAAGAAGTTCCGTTTTGCTACCCAGCAAAGCAGTTTTGAGTGGTATTTCAAGCCCAAGAATGAGACTTCTATGCCAAGTATTGTTGCTAGACTATGGTGCTATAAAGGATGTGATTCACATCTTCATCAGGGCATTTACAAAAACAAAAAAAAAAATACTACTTGAACTGGAATAGGACAGAATCTCTCCAGATATCTTTGGAAACTACTGCCTCCTGAGGGGAAGCACATAGGGAAAGTTAGACTTCTTAATACATGATGAAATGATAATGTTTAAGAAACAGTATTTTTGTATACACACATACACACACACACACACACACTCTAACAGTTACTAGTATACTTTTCTTCTTTCCTTGCTTAGTTTCTCTGAACTATGAATCTGTGTGTTCATAAATCCAGATTCCTACATGAGTTTAAAGGAACAGGATGGGTAAGCCATATCTAGTATAAACAAATAATTCAAAGTACCTCATTATGCTATCATTGCTGTCCTTTCCTAACTCCCTATTAATCAGTACATCAGATTGCACCTGGAAAGTGGCAGTTCTTTTCTTAAAAAGTATATCTTATTGGTTCTTATTTTGCCTCCTCTGGATTAGTTATATAGTCATGGTTGTGGCATTTTTTCTTACATCAAAAATACATACACACACATATGCAATCCCTCCACTTCTTGATTATTCAGCTGCAAATGATCTAATTTGTTATCTCTCCAAGTCCCTTTGTTTCTTCTCCTTTCTCATACTGCCTTCCTTTGAGTCTTTTCCAAAAAGTGAGCAGAGCACTAACAAGAGATAAGCTTCATATCAGTTTATTTTTCTCTCACCCCATAATCCTTGGGCAAGATATAGTGGGTGTTGCAGAAATTTGAAGTTATTGGTTAAAATAAGGCTTAAGGATTATATATATATATATATTTCAACTGTACATGCTTTCCCATTAGTACCTTAGAATTATTTATAAGTTCTATAAAAATAGTAAAATGAGTTATCAATATCTCAGTTTCCAAGTTTGAAATTAGGCTATTATTATGTACCAATTCAGTACTTTGTAGCGGTCAAATATTTTGCAGTATTGTCTCTTTATTCTGATAATTTTAGCTCTCCTGTTAGTCTATTTTATTACCTTTTTCTTTATATTGTTGTTTTGTTTTTGGCTTTTTTGCTAGATGGTTTCCGAAAGGTGATTACATTGGATAGCAGAACAACTGGCCAGGTGAAGAAAGTAGCTATGGAATTTCAACATCCATTCTTCAAAAAGGGAGAATCTGGCCTTTTGGAAAATATTAAGCGCAAGGTAGGGGAGCTATTGCCACACATTTTTTTCATAGCATTTTGGGCTATAGCCTGTCTTTCCTTGATCTAAACATTTTACAATCTCTCTAAGTCTTAAGGGTCAAGTTGTTGGCACTTGGAATTTGGCAACTGTAAACTCATTTGCTAGGTCCATTTTCTAGTTCTCCAGAAAGATGACCTTTAGATATCAATTTATTTAAATACTTATGACCACCCTTCCTAAGGCATGTTTTATTACTTTTGTAACTTTTTACTATGAAGATGGGATATATGCCCATTTTAGGAAATAGGCACGTGAGATTAGGATAAATTATGAAGTAATAACTTTATTTTGATATTTTTCTTAATGAGAAAAATATCTGCTGAACCTACCTGCTTACACCCAGAGCTTCTTACAAGTCAAGGCAGAATATAAAATACTAACTCAGTTTCTCACTTATGAGATATCTATGTGTGTTGATATTTTGCATGAACCTTATATACAGATGATGTCTGTACACTGGAAGCTCAAGACAAAAAGCAAAACCAGAAATATTTGGAATGTCTCTTAGACCAGTGGTTCTCAAAGCATTATTTGAGATCTCGAGACATTTTCAGGGAACCTGTGAGGTCAAAACTATTTTCATAATAATACTAAGACATTATTTGCTTTTTCACTCTTTATTCTTTCATGACTACAGTGGAATTTTCCTAAGGATACATGATACACAATGATGTCATCATTCTAATGTTAATGTGCAATGTGCATATTATTGTAATTTTAAATAAATTAATAAATATTTAAAATTTTATCAGTTTTAAATTCTAACATGGTAAATATTGATAGATATAACCCATATAAACAGAAGCTCTTTGGGTTCCTAAAATGTTTTAAGAGTGTAAAAGGGTCCTAAGACTGATGATTAAGAACCACTAGAATAGATCAAACTTGGTTCGCATGGTACTTTTTTCATAATACCATAGCATTATGGTCTATATTTTAGTTGTGGTGACCTTGGAATGACCCTCCCCATTATGTGAAATAAAAGAATGAAGGAAAAAGCTAAACTAGGACGAATCAGTATCAATCCCATTTAGAAAGGAGCTAAATACAGACGTATCTGAGTCTACTTAGCACGTCATCTTTTTTATTTCATTAAGATTAAAATTTAGATGTATGAACTGGCCACCATTTAATTTGAGTTTAAAGCTTCTACGTAGGCAACAATAGGTCTCATATCCCATTAGTTAGTGAAATGACAATTGTGGTATATTAAAAGAGATACCAGATTTTTCTTCTGTTTTCTTATGGAAGAAAACAAAAATTTCAAATAATTTTTCTAGTATTGTATGGCTTGTTGGTTTAGTGAATATTTGGGAAATGGTACATGCCATCCACAAAAGAGATGACCAGGTTCTGGACTAAATAGATGACAAGCAATTTCTTTTTTATCACAGAATCAAAACAGACATCTGGTTCATTTCAAATGTGATGTCTTTCTCTTCTGAATGCTGATAAAATTTATTATCTGTGCTGCTCATTTGCCATTTATCATATACAGCTTTTCATAGTCATGTTTTCATGTCTAAATATCTATCCTTCTCTCTTGATCTGTTAACTCCGTGAGGGATCGTTGACAGTTCAGCTTACTCCTCAGACACCTTTACAACAGGTAAAAACAAGTTGGAAGTCTCTATATTTCCCAAGTTTCAAATTGAGGTACCTAGAGTCTATAGTTCTTTGCTTGTTAGACCCAGGCTATTCACAGTAATCACAATATAAAGCTTCAATTTAGAGTAATTGATAATGTGATATGTTGCTTCATTCTGCTGAAGTTTTATTTATATTGTTTCTCTTATCTATATTAACTATTTGAATGAAAATTTTTATTGTGCATATACCATGAGATTCTGAATGAATAAGACCTTAAAAGATGTGTTAAATATAATGATAATGCATCTTACAGGCAAACTCAAACAGTGCAGATCCAAATCATTAAAGTATGTTTAGTCACCACTTGTGGAACCACATCATTGTTACAGACTTTATTCTGCATTAACCTATAGAACTCTATCATGGTGCTTCATTTTATAAAACACCTAGTTCAGCATGCTTCTATTCCAGTGGACCTATAAAATGAAACTATATAGTCTACTTTGAATTGTTTCTGAAAATTAACCACATTATAGATTATCCATGAGATAAAGCCTCCTCCTCAACACTGCTCATAATCACTTTCAACAGGAAAGAGCTGGTTGAGAGTGTCAGAGCTCAAGTCTAAACAGAATGAGATGTGTGTGAGGTTGTGTTTCTAAATTAATATACTTCCCTGCCTGTCAAAGTCACATCTAAATTTTTTCATATTTTTGATATTGAATTATAGTTCTTTGTATACATATTTTATTCTTCCTGTAGGATATTTCAAATTCTTTAGGGATAGAAACTCTGACTTATTCATCCTTGCAGTTCTCTTACAGTTCTTACTTAACATGTAAAATTTATTCAAAAATATATGCTGAATTTAGTAAATATTTATTGCAAGTCTACTTACTATGTGTAAGGTATTGTTCTGGGAACTGGGAAGAAGGGTATGGGAGACTATATTTATAATATTCCAAAAGCTTTCAAATTAATGGGAGAGATGAGAATTATGAGATAAATATAATATGAGGCATACTTTGCTTAGTGCTACAATAGAGGTACATTTGTTAATTTTAGTCTAATGTTTTAAATTAGTCATGCCTCTTTTCCCTTCCATTAGTGACCATAATAGAGAGTAGATGGTATGTGAAATTTCTAACCAACCCAATTATACTCTGTTTCCATTTTAGGTGCCAACAATGAAAATTGAGGATGTCAGAATCTACCCTGATGAGTTCCAGAGAATGATGGCTGAAGTGCAAGAGATGAGAGAGAAGCAGAGCAATATGGATGCCAAATTTGCAGAACTGAAGAAGTGAGTATCTATCAGGATTTCCAATGCCTATTCTCAAGGTTTTTAAGGATGATTGCTTCTGAGTTGAGAAACTGAACTCTTGTTTTCCATGGCACTTTAGTGAGGTTTACTTCTTTTAAGTAAAACCATAGCACTGAATCAAATGCTTTAGTGTTTGGACTGCTGTTAATGTTCCAGTGGCTCAGATCATAACTCTGGCTGACTACAGACCACTGTATAAATCAGAAATAAAATTACCACCATCCAAGACAGCCATGTAGGTATGCGTAGTCAAATAGCAATTTCCAGTTGAAACTGGAAAAACAGAAAAAGATTTATAATATATAGGTTCTGGATTTAAGTACTCTGAACTATATTCCTGGCTTATTTGCTAGTTCTTGGTAAGTCCAAGCATAATCTATGACTTATTTCTCTGGCCTTTTTTTTTCAACTTTCTCCACAAAATGGATACTTTCTGATGTTTTTCAGTGCTTTATAAGGACCTACAGAGTGAATAATACAGCATACAATGCCTCTAATACTAGGTCTTTGTTCAGGCAAAATTTAAATGGTTAAACAGTTGCACAATAATACCTGTGAAAAAAGGTTATTCACCCATTATTTACCTTAAAGGAGATATGTGTGTATATGTTCCAGCAAAAGTTCATCAGTATTCAAATTAAACTTGAACTCCTCTGCCAATCTTTCAGTGAAGTGGAAATGTACACTTAATTTCATGATTCTATCTTTTGCAGTTGACTTAGCAAATTAAACTTTTCACATCCAGTGAGGGAGAAAAGACAGAAGGAGTGAGGGAAATGGAAGTATTTTCTTGCCTTTTCATCAATATTGAATATAAGCCAAGATTTTCATTCACATTGACCATGAGCCAACATTTCATGTTAATTTTGGATATCAGCCTATTGTTCAATGTTAACCATAACATACATATATTATATATCATGTGGTTGATGATGCTTCAGTGAGTTCTGGCTGGTTTTATAGGTAAACCAGACCAAAACCTGTTGGTCAATATTAACTAGATGGCCTTTTGAGGTTTCTTCTAGCCAAATATTTTACTTGGATTATATTAGATCACATTTAAAACTAATTCTATATAAGAAAGTTGTGGTCTCTTAATCTGACACAAGGTATCTCTTGTCATATCCTTCAGTGGAAGTACAGATATTGGTGTAAACTCACTGGCCTCGAGATTTAGTTGTTTTTCCAGCTTTTTATGAAGTATTTTTCTACCCCTGTGATTGTTAGTAAGGAATCTGTATTAGTATTATCTTGGTTTGCAATGATTCTCATATTCTCAAGTCTAGAAGAGTATTAAGGTAGTCTGTGCTTTCAATAATGTTAATGTGATACTTGTATGGACTATTGACTGACAAAGATTGAAAGTAGTTAAATTTTAAGCTTGAAATATTTCGTTAGAGTAATAGAGGGATAATCCTCATGAAGAAAATTGTGAATGCTATTAACTCAGTTCAATATATTATTAGATATTATATCTTCAAAATTCTATAGACATCTTTCTGTCCTGTTTCATTTGGGGAATCTGTTAATATTTCAGGGAATATGCAACCCTTTGGATTGAAATGACAAATCTAAGACAGAAGTACTGCGAACAACAGCAGCTGTTAACACAGGTACTGGTTCAATCTTTTGAAGGGTTCTTATCCATTCTTTTCCGTAATCTTTTCTATAAATTACTGATTAGAGCTATTCTATGACATTCTTGGCTTAGATATAAAATAATTATAATATAAAGTCCTGTGAAGGCCAAAAGAAAATATATTAATTTTTAGTTGTGCCTACTTGGATGTTAAAACCTTCCTCTTTAATATTGTTTTTTTCTAAATATTTAGTGTGATATCCTAATTAAAATATTCTATTATTTTTCAGATTCTCCAGTTTATCTTGAGTTTGATGAATGGAAACTACGTAGTAGACATGAATAGAAAAAGGTGAATTTATTGACTCCAAGTACTTTCTTGTTTACAGAAGGCCCCTTTACTCCCATGTCTCATGATTTTTCTCTTTCCAAGCTTATTCTTATCTTTTATATCAGAATAGTTAATCAGCATGTATAAATTTTATGTCAGAATAAAAAATATACCTACCAAGGAAAGCCAAACATATCATCAGTTCAATATATAGTATTTTTCCTTTTGGTTTCATACTTTTAAAATGATAGCAAGCTAACTTGCCCTGACATGATCATAATAGGGGCACCCTAGTTGCTGGCTCTTGGTTGTAGGTTGCTTCTGTCTGTATCCTTAAGATGGTTCTAGGGGTGTTATTGAAATTAATGTAGGCCTATGAAGTACCAGTCATTCTAAGTATTCTAGTCAGCTCTAAGGAGCCAAGTAGAACTGGATCCCTTCTTACACCTCCCCTGGGATTCTCCTAGAATCGGAAGATACTCCTCAACTCCACCTTGTTAAGGAGTCATGGAACTTCCCTAGAGGTTTTATACACAAGAGATCAGCCTTGCCAGAGTAAGCAAAACCATTTCACCTATGATTCCTGATATGACTAGGAGTTCCCAGCTCTATCTAACTGGTCTTCTGCAACCAAAGCTTGTAGCATTTTGTGTAAGTCCTTAGAATACAGAGTATCTAATTGTAAGGTATTTTATTGTAGGATACCATCTAGTTGTACTTCAGGCACAAAGCCGTAAATTATTGGCTTGATTCATCTGACCTGATTAAGCAATTTAAAACAAATGGGTTATAATTAATGGCTACTGTTTATTGAGTACTTACAGTGTGCTGGATACCATGCTAAGTGCTTTGCATGAATTATCTCATTTAATTCTCAGAAAAATCCTGTTAGATAGGCTCTAATATTATTTTCATTTCACAGATGAGGAAAATGAGTGATGGCAAGTTTAACTCTGTTGTACAAAGTCAGATAGTTAATACATGATAGAGTCAAAATTCAAAGCCATGGACTCATTGACTGTAGAGCTTTGCCTCCCATTTGAGTGGGCCCTTCTTCCCACCTTTGGTTTTCTTGGTAATTTTAAATTTTGATGTAATTAAAATAGAAAATTTATGAGAATGCTATGAAGCATTCCCATATAGCTTTTACCCAAGATTTTCCAACTTTACATTTTGTTTTATTTATTATCTGTGTTCTCCCTTTCCCCTTCTCCCCCTCTCACCCCTCTTCCTAAACACACATCCACACATACATGCACACACACACACGTACACACATTTTTTTTATTTCAGCATATTATGGGGGTACAAATATTACGGTTATGTATATTTCCCATGCCTCCCTCCACCCTCGAGGCAGAGCCTCAGGCATGACCATCCCCCAAACGTTGCACATCTCACTCATTGTGTTTGTACATACCCATCCCCTACCCCCTCCTCCCACCCACCCAACACCCGACAAATGTTATTCCTATATGTCCACTTAGGTGTTGATCCGTTAATACCAATTTGCTGGTGAGTACATGTGGTGCTTGTTTTTCCATTCCTGAGATACTTCACTTAGTAGAATGGGTTCCAACTGTACCCAGGAATATACAAGAGGTGCTATATCACCATTGTTTCTTAAAGCCGAATAGTACTCCATGGTATACATATACCACATTTTGTTAATCCACTCATGTATTGATGGGCACTTGGGTTGTTTCCACAACTTTCCAATTGTGAACTATGCTGCTATAAACATTCGAGTGCAGGTGTCTTTTTCATAGAGTGACTTTTGTTCTT